>JAWDGP010005210.1:120000-121537 GCA_033675545.1 Elysia crispata
TGTCCGCTTGTAAAGTTGTATGTGTGTGTTACACAGATCATGCTGTCCGCTTCTAAAGTTGTATATGTGTGTGTTACACAGATCCTGCTGTCCGCTTGTAAAGTTGTATATGTGTGTTACAGAGATCCTGCTGTCCGCTTGTAAAGTTGTATGTGTGCGTTACACAGATCCTGCTGTTTGCCTCTGATATTGTATGTGTGTGTTACACAGATCCTGCAGTCCGCTTGTAAAGTTGTATGTGTGTGTTACACAGATCCTGCTGTCCGCTTGTAAAGTTGTATGTGTGTGTTACACACATCCTGCAGTCCGCTTCTAAAGTTGTATGTGTGTGTTACACAGATCCTGCTGTCCGCTTGTAAAGTTGTATGTCTGTGCCACACACATCCTGCAGTCTGCTTCTAAAGTTGTATGTGTGTGCCACACGCATCCTGCAGTTTGTAAAGTTGTATGTGTCCCTCACAGATCATGAAGTCTTATTGTAAAGTTTTTTGTTTGTGCTCCTCAGATCCTGAAGCCGGTTCTGTCAGTCCTGGAAAAGAAACCGCCCTGGCCCCAGATGATCTGGGTAGCGCCTCAATCTCCAGGCCTGCTCAAGACGCCATTAGTAAAACAGCAACAGCCGGAGAGTGTCGCCAAGTGAGTTACATGTTGTTATAGTTTGTCTACATTGATTGAATTTTCGCACAGTATTACCGCCACATGCCGATCATACGGATATAAAAGCCATTAATGTCTCGATAAATTAATGTCTGTATAACTTGTATGTTCACTCGGGCTAAAAACAAAGATGGACCCCTTATTCCACTTTGGTTTGTTCGTAATTTCTTTATCTTGTAACTTAACTCGGACTTTTTTATTTTAATCTTAACAAGAGGCTCAGTTAGAATATCAGGCCAACTATAATTAGAAAAGATTGTTTTCAATCTCCTATTTTTAAGGTTCAATTCTGTGGTCCCACCATTACTCAAAATAGAGGAATCACCCTGCCCAGTTCAATAACGGGACAACTATATATTTTATTGACTAAAATCTTTTTCTCTCTCAAGATTCAGTCCTGTGGTCACACCAGCTGAATAACGGGACAACTATATATTTTATTAACTAGAATCTTTTTCTCTCTCCAGGTTCAATCCTGTGGTCACACCAGCTGAATAACGGGACAACTATATATTTTATTAACTAGAATCTTTTTCTCTCTCCAAGTTCAGTTCTGTGGTCACACCAGTTGAATAACGGGACAACTATATATTTTATTAACTAGAATCTTTTTCTCTCTCCAAGTTCAGTTCTGTGGTCACACCAGCTGAATAACGGGACAACTATATATTTTATTAACTAGAATCTTTTTCTCTCTCCAGGTTCAATTCTGTGGTCACACCAGTTGAATAACGGGACAACTATATATTTTATTAACTAGAATCTTTTTCTCTCTCCAGGTTCAATTCTGTGGTCACACCAACATCTCTTCTCTGCACGGTTCACATGTGGGCTCATTTCAGGTGAAATCGTTACTAACCGGTAGATCTACAGGTCTGTA
>JAWDGP010005211.1:5000-27500 GCA_033675545.1 Elysia crispata
TGAGAAATGTGGCCCGTCTCGTGTAGAGTCTGGACTTCTGGAACGGATATCGAACCGACACGAATCTCTCCACACAGATCAACGCCAGGTTCCAGTGGGAGAAAGCCTGGAAAATTCTGGCGACGTAAAAGCTGATATATTCCAGTTGTGTGAGAAAATGATCCGTGGCGACCTTGTAAGCGATTAAGCTGGCGATTAGAAGAGCTGTGAAGTCCGAGATCGCCAGGAAACTCATGTACCGCGTCGTAGAACTGACCGCCATGCTGGACAAGGTGACCAAAGCAAGGACACTTCCGGGCAGACCGAATATCAGGGCGATAGAAAATATGATGTTCACTTGGATCTGAGTATCTTCTGTCACTGCCTTCATCCTGCGAAACTCTTCTGCGGTAAGAGGCGGGCAGGGTCCATCGAAATTACCGTACTTGTCTAGAGAAGGCGTTACGGAAGTATTTTCTGCAAATGGAGTCTGGTTTTGATTAGGGATAAACGTCAAGATATTATTGACGTGCTCAGCTGTAGAAACCCCAGCATTAGGGAAATCATATGGTTCCCAGGATGAAGAGGTTGACAACTCCATGAAGTCCTCCTTAGTTTCGTCACCCCCCCTTGCTTGAAGAAAGTGTATCAAACTGATTTTTTTTTCCAATGGAGGAAAACCTTTTGAAACTTTTTCAGAGATCGCAATTAATAATACATGTCAGTCTAAAACACTGAAAAGGATAAAAACTTATAAGGTGAGGGCGAAGAAAAATTTGACGTACATAATACACCATAAGAGTGATAGAAAACAGTTGATGAGGATGATAATGATGATGATTGATATGATGGTGATGATGATGATTAGTAGAATAGTAATAACGAACACAACAATCAAAGTAATGATTGTTATCACTATTATTATAATAATAATAATAATAATAATAATAATAATAATAATAATAATAATAATAATAATAATAATAATAATAACAATAAAAATAATAATAATAATAATAATAATAATAATAATAATAATAATAATAATAATAATAATAATAATAATAATAATAATAATAATAATAATAATAATAAAAATGATAATAATAATAATGATAATAATAATAATAATAATAATAATAATAATAATAATAATAATAATAATAATAATCACAATAATAATAATAATAATAATAATAATAATAATAATAATAATAATAATAATAATAATAATAATAATAATAATAATAATAATAATAATAATAATAATAAAAATAATAATAATAACAATAACAATAAAAAGAATAATAATAACAATAATAATAATGATAATAATAATAATGATAATAATAATAATAATAATAATAATAATAATAATAATAATAATAATAATAATAATAATAATAAAAATAATAATAATAATAATAATAATAATAATAACAATAAATCTACTACTACTACTACTACTACTACTACTACTACTACTACTACTACTACTACTACTACTACTACTACTACTACTACTACTACTACTACTACTAAAAGAGAAAAACAAAAACAAAAGAAAAAAAAATAATAATAATAATAATAATAATAATAATAATAATAATAATAATAATAATAATAATAATAATAATAATAATAATAATAATAATAATAATAATAATAATAATAATAATAAAAAGAGAAGAAGAAGAAGAAGAAGAAGAAGAAGAAGAAGAAGAAGAAGAAGAAGAAGAAGAAGAAGAAGAAGAAGAAGAAGAAGAAGAAGAAAAATAATAATAATATATTTAATAATAATAATAATAATAATAATAATAATAATAATAATAATAATAATAATAATAATAATAATAATAATAATAATAATAATATTATTATTATTAATAATAATAAAAATAAAAATACTTCTACTACTACTACTGCTATTACTACTACTACTACTACTACTACTACTACTACTACTACTACTACTACTACTACTACTACTACTACTACTACTACTACTACTACTACTACTACTACTACTACTACTACTACTACTACTACTGCTACTACTACTACTACTAAAATAAAAAAACAAAAACACAAGAAAAAAAAAAAATAATAATAATAATAATAATAATAATAATAATAATAAAAATAATAATAATAATAATAATAATAATAATAATAATAATAATAATAATAATAATAATAATAATAATAATAATAATAATAATAATAATAATAATAATAATAATAATAATAATAATAATAATAATAATAATATAAACTGATAGCAACTATGTAAAAAAATAATAACGAACAGCGATGCTTTTTTTTTTTAATGAGTTTTTGTAGGAAATAATTTATATTCACCAGTGTAAGATGCTTATTGCGTGTAAAAAAATAATCTTCAAGAAGCCGAGAGAATTCTTATTTTAAACATTAGGACGATTCTTATTCCTGTTCCTTTTGAATAAATGGATTATTGGATCAGGGGCCGACTCTATTATAAAATATAAATTTTTTGTAATCTCTACCAAATAATTCACAAATTTTGTAAAATAATTTTTTTTATATAGTGCCACTTCCATAAAATGAATGAAACCCAATGCCTATGCCTAGAGCTTCTACTAAGGGGCCGATTACACTTCAAACACCAGATGTAAACTGGTAGCCAAGATGAGGAAATTTGTTAGGTTGATATACACTACACAACAGAGAACCACCTTCCTGGTCTGAACGATGTGGGAGAAAAACTCGTCAGGGACCTCTGGACCAATGTGAAGATCTCATGCAGATGATTTATTAATGGAGGTGAACTTTGCTGTCCCATTATTAATAAGGATGGGCGTAGCTGTAACTATGGAAACACAGCGTGCCATCATCATCATAAAGTATGGTAAAAAGGACAACAAATGTCAGTCAGCGATAATAAGGTGTGGTCAGCCCATCTAGCTGGATAGATGATACAAGCTGTGGGTTGTTGAGCTGTGGCCAGTGCCATCAGGCTAGATAGATGATACAAGCTGTGGGTTGTTGAGCTGTGGCCAGTGCCATCAGGCTAGATAGATGATACAAACTGTGGGTTGTTGAGCTGTGGCCAGTGCCATCAGGCTAGATAGATGATACAAGCTGTGGGTTTTTGAGCTGTAGCCAGTGCCATCAGGCTAGATAGATGATACAAGCTGTGGGTTGTTGAGCTGTGGCCAGTGCCATCAGGCTGGATAGATGATACAAGCTGTGAGTTGTTGAGCTGTGGCCAGTGCCATCAGGCTAGATAGATGATACAAGCTGTGAGTTGTTGAGCTGTGGCCAGTGCCATCAGGCTGGATAGATGATACAAGCTGTGAGTTGTTGAGCTGTGGCCAGTGCCATCAGGCTAGATAGATGATACAAGCTGTGGGTTGTTGAGCTGTGGCCAGTGCCATCAGGCTAGATAGATGATGCAAGCTGTGGGTTGTTGAGCTGTGGCCAGTGCCATCAGGCTAGATAGATGATACAAGCTGTGGGTTGTTGAGCTGTGGCCAGTGCCATCATGCTAGATAGATGATGCAAGCTGTGGGTTGTTGAGCTGCGGCCAGTGCCATTAAGATGCCATTATTTTCATCTGTGACGCAGTATCACAGCTCCGGGTCCCACGTGATGGTTACACAACTCTGTGAGAAACTAACTAGGAAGGTTAGGGGTCAGTTCCTCAATACAATGGCACTCTTTCTCGCCTCTGAACAAATAAGCCTTCTCAACAGATAGCTCTACGGTAAGACTAATTAAGGGTTGTAGCCAGATTGAATTCATAGACTTATGCTTAGTAACTGATATAGCGATAATCTCAAACGCAATAAAGTCGTCTTAAATTTATTTATTATCATTCCTTATTCAAATGAATTAGGCATACAGAATAATGCAGGAAGTAAATCTTAGGGTTTTATTAAACAAACTAATAGAACAATCAAAATAAATATAATGAATCAAGGCCTAGTCAACAACTCTAGCTCTACATGACTAAGATGAAATATCTCATTTACATACCATGGTAGCAGAAATTTTCACTTATTGCAGAGTAGTTAAGCAACGCACCAAAACTTAGAGATAATCGAAGGCCTCATTTTAGAGCCTTACAAACACTACTCGACTCCTACAACCTGGTAGATATTTTTTGAAGAAATAAGCCCGGACAGGACAGACAGAACAACAACACACACATGAACAGTTACAAAAAACAAGCAATCGTCTAGACAGAATATACACAGACAAAAATTCCACTTCGGCCAAGTGCTTTATCTAAAAGAAACAAGGGCGTCCTAGCTTATATTGGATTATCACGCTCCCCCAAACCCGCTCTACGAGTAAATAAAGATCACCACATTGGAAATTGAGTAACATTCTTCTCACAAATAAATTCTTCACAAAAGAAATAGAAACAATAACAAAAGCACACTTAGACGACCTAGAAACTAAGGAAAGAAGAGGAGAAGTTGGACAACTATGGGGAAACTATGAAAGCCAGTATTATACACCGAAAGAAAACAATAGCAACGTATCTAGCCAGGCTGGAAAAACAGGCATATCAAGAGCTGCTAAAGACAATCCAACTAGCGAAACAACAAAGGTACACTGCACAAACACACATGCTGGAAATAGAAGCAGATACCTATCCAGCAACAACATAAAGGGGCACAAATCCGAACTAAGCTATACAGCAACGTAAATGAAACACCCACGAAACAATTTCTAACAATCGAGCAAAATGTGCAACAAAACAGGCAGATTAAAGAAATCAGGAGTTTACACGACCAGATGCATACTGAGCCAAAAGACATTTGTAACTCTTTCAAAGAAGTCTATGAAACTCTGTACAGCTTAGAGCTCACCTGCCCACATACCCAGAATACATTCTTAGAATATGTGAAATCTTTAGTGGAAGGAAGAAAGGCAGAACTAGACACACCAACAATTTTGGTAGATCTAAAAAAATCGCGCTTCAAGCCATGCAACCAAACAAAACATCAAGACCAGATGGTTTAACAGTAGAATTTCACAAACATTTCTTCGATAGATTCAGCCCCTTATTTTTTAAAAATGACTCAAGAAGCATACCTAAAACAGCAGCTCCCAGAAAGTCTAACCCTGTCGTATATGACTGTCATCCCTAAGGACAAACCCGAAAGACCAGATCTAAAAAATTACCGACCCATCTCCCTTCTAAACGACGATTATAAAATTATAAGCAAAACAATTTCAAACAAGCTCAGGCCTCATATGGCTAAGCTCGTACACGAAAACCAACAGTGCTCAATCGCAGGCCGACAAATCATTAAACCACTACTTCCACTTCATAAAAGATATCATTACAAACACACAAGAGAAACAAACACATGCAGCTATTATAAGCCTCGATCAAAAAAATACATTTAAAAGAGTCGATAAACATTATCATTTCAAAAAACAAAACCAAGCATAACCTAACAACACAAATTGAAACTTGTATAAAAAATTTATATAGAAAACAGCAAATCCAAATCCTTGTAAATCACACGCTTAGCGATTCTTTTACCCTCACACGGTCCATCAGACATGGATACATATTTTCTCCTCTTCTGTATGTCCTCTCCATAGAGCCGTCACTAGAATATATAAGACAAACAATAACGGACATTGATATACCGGGTCAAAAAAAGGGGAAGGTTGCGGCCTATGCCGATGACGCGACTTTTTTTTTTATTAAAGCAAATTATGAAATGCGGCAAATCAGAGATGCATTCACACTTTTCGGTAAGTGTAGTGGGACCAAATTAAACCTAAAGAAAGCATTAGCAATGGGACTAGGGAAGTGGAAAAACAAAGCCGACTACTGTTTCGGAATCGAAGGGAAAAACAAAATTAAAATTTACGGCATCACATTCACAAATAGACCAGAACAGACAGCTAAGAAAACTTGGGGAAAACTCGCCTCACAAACCCAATCTCTCTTAGCTTACTGCAAACGGCTCCAAACCACAATCTTCCGTAGGTGCATATATCGTCAACACCAAGGAGCTATCCAAACTCATATATCCCTGCACCATCTTAAACATTCCCGGCTAACACATCAAAGATATAAATACAGAAATTACAACTTTTATATTTGACGATACTCTGAAAAACGTAAAAAGAACAAAACTCGCATACACGAAACAAAACGGTGGTATCGGACTTCAACACATACAATCAAGAATCACCGCGCTTAGAGTGGCATACTTTAAAAAAATTATCAAAAAATAGAAACAAGCATCCCCTAGCGCATAACTACTTTCGTCTGCAGCTGTCCGCCTTCATAAGACCACAAAACAATAACCGCACTACTTTGGTCTGCAGCTGTTTGCCTTTATAAGATCACAAAACAATAAACTGCACTTCTTTGGTCTGCAGCTGTTTGCCTTCATAACACCACAAAACAATAACCGCTTTACTTTTGTCTGCAGTTGTCCGCCTTTATAAGACCACAAAACAATAACCATTCTTTTTTGGTCTGCAGCTGTCCGCCTTCATAAGACCACAAAACAATAAACCGCACTACTTTGGTGTGCAGCTGTCCGCCTTCATAAGACCACAACACAATAACCGCACTACTTTGGTCTGCAGCTGTCCGCCTTCATAAGACCACAAAACAATAAACTGCACTACTTTGGTCTGAAGCTGACCGCCTTCATAAGACCACAAAACAATAACCGCACTACTTTGGTCTGAAGCTGACCGCCTTCATAAGACCACAAACAATAACCGCACTACTTTGACCGCTCGCTCACACCTTTCCACGCCTCATGTAACAAAACTCCAGCCATACACCGAGACATTATAGGCAAAGATACTTAGAGCAGAATATATAAAGCTAAGGACAAAAATGGCGACACCACTACACCAAAGAATAAAAATCGCATACAGATATGGACCAACAGACTGCACACATTGCTTCAAGAACACCCATAACAGATACTTTACTTACAAAGAAAAAGAATCAACATTTCGGTTGTTGTGCAACATGACACCTTTTAGACTGACACATACAAAATGTCCATTTTGCAAAACGAACACACTGAGAGAAGAGCATCTGTTCACACAGTGCCCAGTACTTCTCCCACTCCACACCTCTCTACAGGACACTCTTGAACAATTACTGAAAGAGGAGATAGATATCAACAGAGCGATCATGCTAAACGCTTTCCCAGTTGCCCAACAGAAGACAAGGCAGCTGATAGCGCATTTGTTAGGATCATACAGACATATTATTTGGAAAGTCTTCATGAAAAAACAATGTGAAAACACAACAATGTCAGCGCAAACTGTCTCCATCTTGCGGGACTATAAACAGAACAACATCATAGTTCAGTATATTTGAAGCTATTGTAAAAACGGAAGTATTTGCTAATCATAATGTGATATCATCTACGATTGCGTCTGTCTGTAAACAATGAACATTTTATCTCGATGTAGCTCAAGCTCGCTACATATTCTTGACTCATTCTATCTTCTAAATTATGTCACTTGTAACGATTTAAAGTTATGCAATCTCTTAAATTGTATATATATATATATATAGATATTAGATGATAAGGAGAGACAGAAAGAAGAAAAGAAAAAAAAAACAGTGCGGAGAGTGTGAGAGAGAGGAATTGAGAGGGATAGAGAGACAAATATATAGAAAGAGGGAGAGAAAGAGACAGATAAATAGAAAGTGGGAGAAAGAGAGAGATAAGAAAAAAGCAGATAGACAGAAGAAATTAGACAATTTGAAAGACAAAGAGTCAGACATTTAATAAAGAGACTGAAAGAGAGAATAAGAGAGAGAGAGAGAGAGAGAGAGAGAGAGAGAGAGAGAGAGAACGAGGTAGAGAGATGGAGGGAGAGAGAGAAAGAAAGAGACAGAGGGAGAGAGGTAAGAGAGAGAGAGAGACATATAAAGAGGAAGGTTGAAGGAGAGAGAGAGACAGAGACAAAGAAAACACTGAGAATTAATTAAATAATTAAACATACAACCCCTAAACATCTTAGTAAGGAAAACTTTGTTTCTGTATATTATTTTTTTTTATTAAGAGAAACATACACAACACAAAATTATAAAAGTGTATCAAAATAATATTGTTTATAAAAATTACAATTATTATTGAAAGCACAAGTTAAATAAAGAGATGACTCAAAAAATAACGTATAAAGTATCATCGTTGAGAATAAAAAAAGCACATAAATAAAAATAATATCGATTATCAATTGAAAGATTTTTAAGACTTTTTTATTTTCAAATGACTAAAAAAGGAAATAGGTTATAAAGAATGCAGTTAAACTCTTTAGAAGAGAACTTTTTTTTTACATTCCATGTTAGTGTTATTGATTATAGAAAGTAATAGTAATCATGAAATAAATAATATTGAAAACGATGGTGATAATAGTGTAAATAATGATGATGATGATGATGATGATGATGATGATAATGATGATGGTGATGTTAATGATGTTCATAAAAACAATTTAGGAAATATAATAATAATAATAATAATAATAATAATAATAATAATAATAATAATAATAATAATAATAATAATAATAATAATAATAATAATAATAATAATAATAATAATAATAATAATAATAATAATAATAATAATAATAATAATTATAACAGCGAGCGGTTTTGCTTTCTTTCCATAGTTTTAATAGAACATATTTTCACCAGTGTAAGATGCGTATTGTGTGTAATAAAATGATCTTCTAGAAGCCGAGAGAATTCAGATTTTAGACATAAGAACGATTCTTATTCCTGTTCCTTTTGAATGAATGAATTATTGGATCAAGGGCCGACACTATAATAAAATATAAAAGTTCCTAAAATTTTTAAAACTTCTATCAAGTAGTAAAAAAAGGTGGAAATGATTTTTTTTTAAAAAGTGTCACCTTGAAAAATCACTTTAAATAAAAAAAAAAATGGAAGTTAAGAAATATGCTTGAAACTGTTAAAAAGCTGATTTGACTTCAAACACAAAATGGTAGGAAAGTTGAGAAATATTGTTAGATTAATATACAACACACTATTGAGAACCAATCTGAACGATGTGGGGAATATAATCGACAGAGATCTCTGGAGCAATGTAAAGATCTAACACATGCATTACTAATGAAAATTGAACTGTGGTCAGTGCCATCACGCTAGCTTCCTTATCATGCTGGTACTGACTGTGGGATGTTGATTTGTGGCCAAAGCCTTCTAACTAGATAAACGATACTTACTATGGTTGTTAAATTTAGCCAGTGCCATCTAGCTAGATAGGTGGTACAGGCGGTGGGTTGCTGAGTTTTTGTTAGCTAGATAGGTGATACTGGTTATGAGTTGTTGGGCTGTAGACAGCTAGATAGGTGATACTGGCTATGAGTTGTTGGGCTGTGGTCTGTACCATCAGACTAGATAGATGATAGAAGCTGTGGGTTGTTGAACTGTGGCCAGTGCCATCTAGCTGGATAGATGATACAAGCAGTGGGTTGTTGAGCTGTGGCCAGTGCCATCTAGCTGGATAGATGATACAAGTTGTGGGTTTTTAAGCTGTGGCCAGTGCCATCAGGCTAGATAGATGATACAAGCTGTGGGTTGTTGAGCTGTGGCCAGTGCCATCAGGCTAGATAGATGATACAAGCTGTGGGTTGTTGAGCTGTGGCCAGTGCCATCAGGCTAGATAGATGATACAAGCTGTGGGTTGTTGAGCTGTGGCCAGTGCCATCTAGCTGGATAGATGATACAAGCTGTGGGTTGTTGAGCTGTGGCCAGTGCCATCTAGCTGGATAGATGATACAAGCTGTGGGTTGTTGAGCTGTGGCCAGTGCCATCAGGCTAGATAGAGTATACAAGCTGTGGGTTGTTGAGCTGTGGCCAGTGCCATCTAGCTGGATAGATGATACAAGCTGTGGGTTGTTGAGCTGTGGCCAGTGCCATCAGGCTAGATAGATGATACAAGCTGTGGGTTGTTGAGCTGTGGCCAGTGCCATCTAGCTGGATAGATGATACAAGCTGTGGGTTGTTGAACTGTGGCCAGTGCCATCAGGCTAGATAGATGATACAAGCTTTGGGTTGTTGAGCTGTGGCCAGTGCCATCAGGCTAGATAGATGATTCAAGCTGTGGGTTGTTGAGCTGCGGCCAGTGCCATTAAGATGCCATTTTTTTTCATCTCAGCCGCAGTATCACAGCTCCGGATCCCACGTGATGGTTACACAACCTTGTGAGAAACTAACTAGGAAGGTGAGGGGTCAGTTCCTCATTATAATGGCTCGCTTATCCGCGTATGAAGAAGAATAGGACTTCTCAACAGATTGCTCTACAATAAGACTAATTAGGGGTTGTAACTAGAGTGAATTCATAGACTTATGCTTAGTAACTGATATAGCGATAGTCTCAAACCTAATAACATGGTCTCAAATTTATTTATTATCATTCGTTATTCAAATGAATTAGGCATACAGGATAATGCAGGAAATAAATCTTAGGACTGTATCAAACAAACTAATAGAACAATCAAAATAAATGTAATGAATCAAGGCCTAGTCAACAACTCTAGCTCTACATGACTAAGATTAAAGATCTCATTTACATACCATGGTAGCCGAAATTTTCACTTATTGCAGAGTAGTAAAGCAATTCTCAGCTCATCTTCGTTTACGATTGTTGCGATTATGTTGAGCAGTTGGTTTCTATCTATTGTGTCAAACGCCGCGCTCATGTCAATCCCTGAGATTTTTATGATGACATCTTCTTTCAGTGTTTTTGCGGCCAACCATTTGTGGGTCCAGACAACATCTGCCGAAGATGAGCTGAGAATAATACGCTTTCTTTTGAGCAATACAAAAATAAAAACAAGAATCAATGGCCCCACAAAAACAAATACATTTATAAGCAATGTCGGGACTCCCCAAGGAGATAGCCTTAGTCCAGTCCTTTTTATTGTCTATCTAGAACACGCTCTGAAGGAGGTCAGAACCACACTACCCAGACCAATAGTGAAATATAAAAAAGGAATTCCAAACGAGATAGCTTACGCAGACGACGTGGATTTTATCGGACAGAACTACGTTAACATCAACGAAATCCAAGAAACGCTACATAAATACCAACTAAAAGTAAACACAGACAAAACAGAATTCACAGCTCTTTCAAAAAACGAGGAAGACTGGAAAAACGCAAAGAAAGTGGGCTCACTCATTGGTGATCTCGAGGATGTAGAAAGGAGAAAACAGCTCTCCACCGCAGCCCTCAACAAGCTTTACCACGTGTGGATGAAAGGAAATAAACTCAAAACCACAACCAAAATACAACTTTATAAGTCCCTTGTGAAATCCATACTACTATACAACTGTAGCAAATAGGCACTGACTCTCACCGAAGAAGAGAAAATAAACGCTTTCCACCGAAAACAACTGAAAAAGGTCCTAAACATTAAATTTCCAGTAAAAATCACAAATAAGTCACTGTATAAAAAATGCCAGGAAAAGCCCCTCTCGCTGCAAATTCTAAAAGCCCGGTGGAACCTCTTTGGGCATATTCTTCGTAGAGACAGCGACATCCCTGCCAACAGAGCAACAAGAGCCTACTTCATCCAATATGGCCACTAACTAAGAGGACGGCCGACAACAACTCTCCCAATCGTACTGAACAGAGATCTAGGACTAATTGACCATTTTAGAATCCATTCAACCGATGATCTGGTCAAAATCACTAAGCTCGCAAAGGACAGGAAACAGTGGAGAGAACTCTCTGCGAGGATAGAGAAAGCTGCCGAAGCGTCACAGACGGTGAACTGGGATGCGACACGGCAATAAGCAACTAAGCAAGCAACAAGTCAAGCAACGCACCAAAACGTGGCATCGATTACTGAACCATTGCGAAAGTTGAAGGAAAAGAACGAACGGTTTGTTTGGGATCAAGAACAACAAAATGCATTTGACAAGATCAAACAGTTGTTATCGAAGACAAAAACTTTGTCTTACTTTGACCAGCAACGGAAAACAAGGCTTATCGTCGATGTCAGCCCGGTCGGCTTAGGCGCAGTTCTGACACACGTGACATCAAGTGGTGAATTCTGTCCAATCGCCTTTGCTAGCCGTGCTCTCTCAGACGTGGAGAAACGATATTCTCAGACAGAGAAAGGAGCGCTCGCTGTGGCATGAGGAAGCGAACATTTCCACATCCACCTGTTCGGAACACACTTCGAGTTGGTAACAGATCACAACCCACTGGAGAAAATATACTCCACAACTTAAAACCAGCAGCAAGAATTGAAAGATGGGTACTGCATTTAACACCATACAACTTCACCGTGATGTACAGACCAGGCTCTACAAATCTTGCTGACCCATTGTGAGACTCCCATCCACTGTGTCGTTACCTTCGAATGACGACGAAGAAGGTTACATCCACATGTTGGAGACAACTTCTTTACCAGTTGTATATACACATGGCCAGCTGAAAGCTGCAACTGAGAAGGCCGACGAAGAAGGTTACATCCACATGTTGGAGACAACTTCTTTACCAGTTGTATATACACATGGCCAGCTGAAAGCTGCAACCGAGAAGCACGAAAAATTCCAGAGTGTGAAACATGCAATTATCAACAACAATTGGTCAGTAGAAAACATTGACAAAGGATTTTTAAATATTAAGGAAGAATTTTCAACGTATGACGGTGTACTTTCAAGACAAAATATAGTAGTGATTCCACAAGACTTGAGAAAACAACAGATTTAGCTCATGAAGGACATCAGGGCATAGTGAATACTAAACACGTAATGAGAACAAAGGTGTGGTGGCCAGGGATGAAGAAGGACACAGAAGAATACATACAATCTTGTCTTGCATGTCAAACTACACAAAATGGTAAATGCAGTTTTCCTGAACCAGTAAAATCAAGATTGCCTGCCGAACCCTGGCAAAATGTGGCAATAGATCTTTGTGGTCTTTTCCCATCTGGCGAAACACTTTTGGTGCTCATTGATTATTATTCGCGGTGGCCTGAGATGGCAATTCTGCACTCTACAACATCCACTATCATTCACGCATTGAATGTGATACTTTCCAGACATGGTTATCCAGAAACTATCATTAGTGACAATAGAACTCAATTTTCTTCCAAGGAATTTCAGCAGAATTTGCTCTAAATCAATGTAAAACATAGGAAAATCACTTCATATCGGCCTTAAACCAACGGGTAGATGGAAAGATTAAATAGAGTGTTGTTGAAAGTGTGCAGAACAGCCAAAACAGAAGGCAAAGATTGGAAGAAAGAAATTCCAAAGCTTTTGCTTCAATACAAGTCAACAAATCATCAAACTTCTGGGATTAGCCCTGCCGAACTTTAACTAGGCACACAGTTGAGGACAAAAACTGGACATGTTGTAAACAGACAAACACTGGACAGACAAGTAAGAATTACAGATAAGACAAACAAAGATAGGACTAAGTGCTATGCCGACAGTCATAACATTGCTAGACCAACTGACATTGCAGAGGATAATAAAGTATTGCTAACACAAGAGGAGACAAACAAATTATCATAACCTTTTGAACCGTATTTTAAAAGTGATTGAGAAAAAGGGTACCAGTGTGGTCTTGCAAAGTAATGACAGTGCCACAAAACAAAGAAATGTAACTTTTGTAAAGAAATACAATGGCTATAGAAAGACAGAATTGACGCCCAGAAGAATGGAACAGTTTGATGAAACAAACTTACAAAGTCAAAACATGACTGGGTCTAAACACAGGCAGACAATTGACTTGGCTGTTGACAATGAGTATGAGGGGACAAGTAAAACTGTTGTAAGAAAGATAGGGATTGGTGACTATGACAATGAGAATGAGGGGACAAGTAAAACTGTTGTAAGAAAGAAAGGGATTGGCGACTGTGACAGTGAGTATGAGGGGACAAGTAAAACTGTTGTAAGAAAGATAGGGATTGGTGACTATGACAATGAGTATGAGGGGACAAGTAAAACTGTTGTAAGAAAGATAGGGATTGGTGACTGTGACAATGAGTATGAGGGGACAAGTAAAACTGTTGTAAGAAAGATAGGGATTGGTGACTGTGACAGTGAGAATGAGGGGACAAGTAAAACTGTTGTAAGAAAGAAATGGATTGGTGACTGTGACAATGAGTATGAGGGGACAAGTAAAACTGTTGTAAGAAAGAAATGGATTGGTGACTGTGACAATGAGTATGAGGGGACAAGTAAAACTGTTGTAAGAAAGAAAGGGATTGGTGACTGTGACAATGAGTATGAGGGGACAAGTAAAACTGTTGTAAGAAAGATAGGGATTGGTGACTGTGACAATGAGTATGAGGGGACAAGTAAAACTGTTGTAAGAAAGAAATGGATTGGTGACTGTGACAATGAGTATGAGGGGACAAGTAAAACTGTTGTAAGAAAGAAAGGGATTGGTGACTGTGACAATGAGTATGAGGGGACAAGTAAAACTGTTGTAAGAAAGATAGGGATTGGTGACTGTGACAATGAGTATGAGGGGACAAGTAAAACTGTTGTAAGAAAGATAGGGATTGGTGACTGTGACAATGAGTATGAGGGGACAAGTAAAACTGTTGTAAGAAAGAAATGGATTGGTGACTGTGACAGTGAGAATGAGGGGACAAGTAAAACTGTTGTAAGAAAGAAAGGGATTGGTGACTGTGTTGACAGAGAAGAAAAGACAAAAGATACTGACATGAATGACAAACCTGAAACTACTACAAGAAGATCGGATAGTCCGAAGAAAACAGCTTCTTATTTGAAAGACTCTGCGTTTAAGTGAAATAGGACTTAGAATTTATTGTGTGTTGAGATAATGACAAAATTGTCCAATTACATGTATTGTTTATTTTAGATTATGCAGTTTGAATTTACTTAAAGTCTTAGTTTTAAGATTAAGAATTGTGTTATATCAAAATTCAGCAACTATGTGGAATGATTGGATCTATAGAGTCAATAATTATAGTGACTGCAATCATTAATTCATATTTATTTTTATTCTCTTTATATTCTAAATCCCAAACAATTAAATCTAAGTAATTAATAACTTGGCGTGACAATTTCGAATAGATATAAGAATGTTTACCGGTGGTACTTTAAATTTAGTTCACTGGTTTAAAACTAAAGTTCTAGCTGGAGTTGTTTTACAAGCACATTAGTTATATAATTTTAGCGTGCAAATTTGTCATGCTATATTATTTTGGTTCGTCCTGTTTAATTGTTTGATTAAGAATTGCCTATCAATATTGTGTTGATGAAAAAGGTGCATATTTTGAAATAAAAGAATGAAAGAAACATTTGAAAGAAAAGGATGAAAAAGAAAAGAATGGATGTAATGTCTGGATGATTTTAAATAAGAAAGACAACTGTGTTTTGTTTACTGCATGTTAAGATTAACTGAGTTATGGCACTTGAGAATGTTGTGGGCTTTCGATGAAAAGAATTTAGAAAAATAAAAATAAAGATCCAACCGGACAAGAAGCACATGTTTTGTTGATGAGACAAATGGTGTTTGTAATATCCAAGAAAGACGCAAACACTACAGATAGGCGAAAGGGAGAGAGAAAGAAAAAGAGAGAGGCAATGAGGGAGAGGGAGAAGGGAGAGAGAGTGGGTAAGGAAGGAGGGACAGAGAGAGAGAGAGAGAGAGAGAGAGAGAGAGAGAGAAAGTGGGAATCAACGAGTGAGAAAGATTGAGGTTGCACATGAAGGAATGAAAGAGAGAAAAAGATAGAAGTCTGTAGAGAAAATGAAATAAAATAATGAGATAGAGAGTGAGAATAAAAGAGTGAGAGACGGAAAAACTGGGAGAGAGGAAATGGAAGGAAGGAACAGAAAGAGTGGAAGATTGAAAGAGAAGGAAGGAAGATGTAACTTAAATGGGGAGATAGTAATAGCGTTCTGAGATATCTAGATCGAACTCTTTACTCCGACAAAAAGTATTTCTAGTAGACGCCATATTTTTTTTTAATTTAGAAATTGGTGACCTGTTTCAGAATCTTCGCATATTTGACAATAGAAAGGCCCTGGTTCGATTTTTGGCTGAATCATAATAATGGTGGAGTCTAGCCCTATCAATGGTTTGTCAGAAACCAACCATAATTCGATAAACCTGTAAGTTTTCAAATTAAAAGTATAGAAAATTTTTTATCCACTTATCTGGACTTTATAACTAGCGTAAATGCACTGATAGAACTAAGTGGAGGTGCTGGAAATATCAAGGTAAATAAACTGACAGCCTAATAATTGTGAATCTGTATTTTCCACGTAAATATTTATATTATGTTTAGATATTGAATAACTAGCGAAACCAGAATTATTAAAAACATTATTCAACTTTGTATAAAACTTGTCAAATGAAGAACGAAAATATATGCGTTATCTTCCAATAATTCGGCCACTTATCACAGACCTGTCCACTTGGCATATTGTTCCAAAGTCGAAGTGTTAATTTCTCCTTAACTATAAATATACGTCGTGATGGTGGTAGTGGTGCTATTACTTGCAGTAGTAGTAAAAATGTGTGTAGTTTCTCGCAGAGGAGGTATGATTCATAAACAGCTTGGTGATAATAATACAATGATATGGCAGTTTGAGTAATCTCCTAAGGCCTCTGTTTGGATCAAAAGCTGAAAGGCGTCGATTTCGGGCTGTGAAACCGTCATAGTTTCTCCATTTAAGTGTAATGTGAAGCCTGAGAAATTTGTTGACTTTAAATCTAAGTAGGAAATTAGCCACGCAGGTTTCACATTTCCATACATGGACCAGAAAAAATGCTAACAGGGTACCCGTTTCAAGCTTGTTTTTCACGGAAAGGAAGTTTGTTGTGACCAAAACCGATATGGCGAACGAACTTACAGACCGCATAAACGAAAGGACAGAAACAGTGACGTATTTCTTTAGTCGGGATATCCGTTTGTACTCATTAATCTGTGGACCTGGTTGTCTTAACTCGTGCTATCTTTATACAGCGTAAGAAGATGTGAGATTCGAAAAAACAAGCAAACAACAAGAACAAAAGGAAAAAAAAAAGATCGGGTAGGGCAAGAAAAATGGTGTTAGAATGTGGATGAACCTTAGTTATACCCTTCAGAACAGAGTTATATTGGATGTGGTCAACACTTTGTGGCCACAGGTAACATTAGATGAGCAGAGGAAATCAAAAGGTCCAACCTTTGTGTCTTTTCTCCCCAGCTGCCGAATGTCCTGCCAACACTCACCTAACACACAGGATGACAAGGTGCGAGCCAAGTTGTGCTAACCCCAACCCCAAGGGGAAGTGCACCAGAGACACACAGACCGGATGTGTGTGCAATGAAGGTTTCCTGTTGAGCGAAGATAAGTGTGTACCTCGAGCCCAATGCGGCTGCTCTGACCGGAAACGGAAGTATGTGCCTGTACGTGGTTACAGATTTTTTGTTCCATACAGACTAAAACTTCCGAAATATTGACCTTTATTTTCAAGGCAGTTAAAAATAAATTGCTGATGACCCTCGTAGAACTGACTGAGAATGGCTCAAAGATGACTGAGACTCGGTGTCATTGATGACCGTCAAAGTTTGCTACAAGCTTTACACAAACCTGGCGAATCACAAGTTCTTGAAATTATCACGGTCTATATTTCGAGCTGTAAAAGGTTAAGATCCAGGCCTTTTTGAACTGACATTGCAGTGGAGCGCAGAGGAGAACAGAGTAGGTGAAAGATGCGAAGAAACAAGAATAGACTCTGCTATGGGCGTGGATCGAACTCTCTTTTCTATATGGCACACACGGCCACATCGGCTGCAGATTTTACACGCCAAGCTTCAGTACACATAAATGGGGTCTGAAATCGATGTTGTTAATGATACACTTTAGGGAGTCATCTCTGTCTTTTTACTCACCTAACAAGTTTTTCAATTTTCATTCTGTGCCCAAAACTTAGTTTAATTATGTGCAGCCTGCTTAAGTCATGTTAAAGGAACCATCCAGCAAGGCTCTATCAGTGCTGCTTGTGTCGTGTGTCGTGTGTCGTGTGCCGTGTGTCGTGTGCCGTGTGTCGAGGCCAACACAACCATCTAGCAAGGCTCTATCAGTGCTGATTGTGTCGTGTGTCGTGTGTCCAGGCCAACACAACCATCTAGCAAGGCTCTATCAGTGCTGATTGTGTCGTGTGCCGTGTGTCCAGGCCAACACAACCATCTAGCATAGCTCTATCAGTGCTGATTGTGTCGTGTGCCGTGTGTCCAGGCCAACACAACCATCTAGCAAGGCTCTATCAGTGCTGATTGTGTCGTGTGCCGTGTGTCCAGGCCAACACAACCATCTAGCAAGGCTCTATCAGTGCTGATTGTGTCGTGTGCCGTGTGTCCAGGCCAACACAACCATCTAGCAAGGCTCTATCAGTGCTGATTGTGTCGTGTGCCGTGTGTCCAGGCCAACACAACCATCTAGCAAGGCTCTATCAGTGCTGATTGTGTCGTGTGTCGTGTGTCCAGGCCAACACAACCATCCAGCAAGGCTCTATCAGTGCTGCTTGTGTCGTGTGTCGTGTGTCGTGTGCCGTGTGTCCAGGCCAACACAACCATCTAGCAAAGCTCTATCAGTGCTGATTGTGTCGTGTGTCGTGTGTCAGAGCCAACACAACCATCTAGCAAAGCTCTATCAGTGCTGATTGTGTCGTGTGCCGTGTGTCCAGGCCAACACAACCATCTAGCATAGCTCTATCAGTGCTGATTGTGTCGTGGCCCATGTTTCCAGGCAAACACGATCATTTAGCGAGGCTTGATTAGTGTTGAGTGTGTCGTGTGCCGTGTGTCCAGGCCAACACAACCATCTAGCAAGGCTCTATCAGTGCTGATTGTGTCGTGTGCCGTGTGTCCAGGCCAACACAACCATCTAGCAAGGCTCTATCAGTGCTGATTGTGTCGTGTGCCGTGTGTCCAGGCCAACACAACCATCTAGCAAAGCTCTATCAGTGCTGATTGTGTCGTGTGTCGTGTGTCCAGGCCAACACAACCATCTAGCAAAGCTCTATCAGTGCTGCTTGTGTCATGTGTCGTGTGTCCAGCAAGGCTCTATCAGTGCTGCTTGTGGCGTGTGCCGTGTGTCCAGGCCAACACAACCATCTAGCAAGGCTCTATCAGTGCTGCTTGTGTCGTGTGTCGTGTGTCGTGTGTCGTGTGTCGTGTGCCGTGTGTCCAGGCCAACACAACCATCCAGCAAGGCTCTATCAGTGCTGCTTGTGTCATGTGTCGTGTGTCCAGCAAGGCTCTATCAGTGCTACTTGTGGCGTGTGTCGTGTGTCAATTCCAACACAACCACCCTGCAGCGGGACTGCATGACGGCTCTGAGATGTGTACACGCCGGGCCGCACAACCTGCCGGAACTGGCAATCATCCAGATCGAGGCTTGCTCCACGCATGCACGCTGCGTGCTGCAGAATGGACAGCGGATGTACCACTGCCGGAAGCCTTACCATGGAGACTGATACACATGCGAGAAAAAAGAGAAAACGAAAGAAGAACAACAGAAAGAGAAAGATAAGAAGCTATTTATCACTAATTACTGATGAAATATAGTTCCAGCTTAAAATCGTTTGGAGTGGACGATATTTGACTAGTCCATTGCTCCGTTCTCGAGTTATTATAACTCGATATAGATACAAAATAGATAATGACGTGCTAACTTTAAATATCTTGAAACTGTAATAAATTAAATATCGTATCTTAAACCATTCATGCAACCAAAACTCAAAATATTTATTCAAGATTAAAACCGTCAATAAATAAATAAAGTTGGGGAGATGAAGCAATCTGCTCTAAACAGTGATAAAGTTTACACCCCATCTATGTATCAAGGGATATCAACTAATTTCACATAAAACTACGTGTCAAAAATAATAATAATAATAATTGCAATTATTTCAGCATTTTCCTACGAATTTCTTCTCTCTTTTGTATAATATGGAAAACACGGCTTCGTTTACATCAAAGTTAGAAAAAAAATATTTCTGAGACAATTGAAGAATATTTCCTCGTGAGAGTAAAGTTAAAATCCTCGATCCTTAACAAGAAACCTGTAAGATTTAAAATAAGAAGTCTGAAACTAAAAAGTGCAAAAATGCATAAAACAAGCAAGATTATAATTCGGAATTTAAAGTTATTCTTATGTCTGATTTTCTCTTTATCTCTCTATCGCCGGTGGGAGAACGCGAGAGAAAAAGACGTGATATGGAACGCTAGCGAGGTAAACTAAACATTAACAATTCTTTGTCCATCTTGTCCAGCACTGACACTCCCACAGGATGTGGACAATCAACAAATTCTGTTCTCCCCTAATCTATTTAAAGACCCTTTTAAACGCTTATATAAGAATGCCAGGAATCTCGCACACAAAAAAAGAAAGGAAAAAAAATTCCTGAGGTTGTAGTGGCTTGCGGGAATACATGGGTAGTTATATTATAACCTACAGGATAAAGAATGTCTAAAGGGATCTATAAAAAGATTAGGATTTTACAAAAAATTTACTTCTTCTTCTGTAGGTTTTATTCGTCCATGCCTCTGCTCCTCACGCACCTCCTCATTCATATCTCAGTACCTTCATAACTAACCCTCTCTCTCTCTCTCTCTCTCTCTCTCTCTCTATCTCTTTGTCTCTTTGTCTCTCTCTCTGACTGTCTCTCTGTCTGTCTATCTGTCTGTCTCTGTCTCTGTCTCTCTCTCTGTCTCTCTCTGTCTCTCTGTCTCTCTATCTATCTCTCTATCTGTCTGTCTGTCTGTCTCTCTCTCTCTTTCCCTCTGTCTCTCTCTGTGTCTCTCTGTCTCTCTTTGTCTCTCTGTTTTTTTTTTGTTTTGTTTCTCTGTGCACGAGTACTTCTCACTGAGTAACATGGTGAGTATAGGCGACAAATAACGACCGTGACTTTAGACTATCTCTTTATCCGCATTAGGCTGGAACTAACGGTTTCTCATCTGGACGGCAAGTCGAGAAATACGAGCGCAAGACTGAAAAACAGCTGCCGACAGACTTCTGTGTTTTTCTACTTTACTTGGAGATCTTTTTAAAGCTCATAATAAAACTATATAGGCACAAAGAAAAAGTAAAACTACCTTTGGAAATCATAGCTTTGTACATTTTCTCATCTCCACCATGATGACAATTTGAAAGGATGTGTGAATAGTTTTGGAAGTATACAAATAACTAACTATTCTTAATATCTTACTTAGATCAATGAATTCTTTTAATACTATCTAAGAGTCTTTAGTAATCTGTAGATAAAATACACGAAACATTTCATGATAAGAAGCTCTTTGTATGGTGCTTCTGGCTAAAAACTGTTGTTCAATTTCCTTAATGCCTATAACTGTTTATCATTTAATCCATCTCTCTTTCCCGTGACAACTTTCCCCCTCCCCTGCTTTCCGGTTTATAAATCCGACCCTAACGCCGGGCACTATTCCCCAATCTCCATACAGGTTGACGGCATGGAGATGTTCGTCCCAGTCGTCCTGAGTTCACTGGGCGTGTCCATCTCACAGAGCGGGCGTTACATGGAGCTGCTCGTGGCAGACTGTGGCCTGGAGCTCGCCTTCGATGGCGTCTATAGGGTGGTGGTGAGAGTTGCCACAACTACCCATGGAGGTAACTACAACAGTTTTAGTTTCACTAATGTGTTTGGCGTGCAAACAGTTAAAACCTTCCTCCTTGTTTTATATTTGTTCAAAACTCCTGATAGGACCTTGAATAGATCAAGAGGACAGTAAATGAGTGGTAAAGGCTGGTTGCTTGGTTTTGATTCCTCTCTATTTGTCTGTCTGTCTGAGTCTTTCTCTCTCTCTCTCTCTCTCTCTCTCTCTCTCTGTCTCTCTCTCTCTCACTCTCTCTCTCTCTCGGCGATTAGTTTACTAGGACCGTACCTGGTATGTAAAGCAGGCAAAATACAGGTGAATATTTAAAGCAACAGAGACATCGACTAAGAGCAATGTCACAGACTATAAGGCCTCCGTCAAGCTTGCAGATAAGGATGGCGAAATGATATCCGATTTACCACGAGTTGGCTCAAGTGTACAAGTTGGTGAGTTTGTGAGAACAAACCTGGCTTGATGATGGGTTTAGTTCCTGCGGTTATCAGAAACCATGGCAGAAACAGGCAGATGTCGAATGTCATTCTCTCGCACCCCCACCCCCTACACCCACTGTCATGAAAAAGTAAAAATGAGGGCAAGGCGCCTTTTTCAATTCTAATTACACGGGTCAAACTTAGTACATGCATACCACCTGTCGGTATAGCAGCCCTGAGACTAGTGTCAGTTACTTAGCCTCCATCTGGGGATCAAATCGACTTCCTAAGAGGACAGTGCTTCTATCCCTGCCTCCATGCTCCTCCCCCCACCCCCCACCCCCTGCATTTTCAACACGCACACACACACATACACACACACAAACACACACACAAACACACACAAACACACACACAAACACACACACACACAAACACACACACACACACAAACACACACACA
>JAWDGP010005211.1:32500-35000 GCA_033675545.1 Elysia crispata
CTGTCATAGAGATCAAGCTGGGTGTGTCTAAATATAGCAAAGTTAACATGGATGGAACAACCTGTCATAGAGCTAGAGCTAGATGTGTCTAAATATAGCGAAGTTACCATCGTTGTAAGAAACTGTCATAGAGATCAAGCTGGGTGTGTCTAAATACAGTAAAATTACCACTGATGGAAGAACCTGTCATAGAATTCAAGATGGGTGTCTAAACATTGCAAAGTTACCATGGATGGAAGAACCTGTCATAGAGATCAAGTTGGGTGTGTCTAAATATAGCAAAGTTAGCATTGATAGAAGAAACTGTCATAGAGATCAAGATAGGTGTGTCTAAATATAGGAAAGTTACCATGCACTGAAGAACCTCTTATTGCATTAATCTAGGTGTGTCTAAACATAGCAAAGTTACCATGGATAGAAGAACTTCTCTTTGCATCAAGCTAGGTGTGTCTAAATATAGCAAAGTTACCATGGAAAGAAGAACCTCTCTTTGCATCAAGCTAGGTGTGTCTAAATATAGCAAAGTTACCATGGAAAGAAGAACCTCTCTTTGCATCAAGCTAGGTGTGTCTAAATATAGCAAATTTACCATGGAAAGAAGAACCTCTCTTTGCATCAAGCTAGGTGTGTCTAAATATAGCAAAGTTACCATGGAAAGAAGAACCTCTCTTTGCATCAAGCTAGGTGTGTCTAAATATAGCAAATTTACCATTGAAAGAAGAACCTCTCTTTGTATCAAGCTAGGTGTGTCTAAATATAGCAAATTTACCATGGAAAGAAGAACCTCTCTTTGCTTCAAGCTAGGTGTGTCTAAATATATCGAAGTTACCATGGAAAGAAGAACCTCTCTTTGCATGAAGCTAGGTGTGTCTAAATATAGCAAAGTTACCATGGAAAGAAGTACCTCTCTTTGCATGAAGCTAGGTGTGTCTAAATATAGCAAATTTACCATGGAAAGAAGAACCTCTCTTTGCATCAAGCTAGGTATGTCTAAATATAGCAAAGTTACCATGGAAAGAAGAACCTCTCTTTGCATCAAGCTAGGTGTGTGTAAACATTGGAAAATTTCCATGGATAAAAGAACCTGTCATAGAGATCAAGCTGGATAAGTGTAAATATAGATGGAAAGTTACCATGGGTTGAAGAACCTGTCATTGCATCAATCTAGGTGTGTAAACATAGCAAAGTTACCAAGGATGGAAGAACCTGTCATAGAGATCACGCTAGGTGTGTCTCAATAGAGGAAAGTTACCATGGGTTGAAGAACCTGTCATTGCATCAATCTAGGTGTGTCTAAACATAGCAAAGTTACCATTGATAGAAGAACCTGTCATAGAGATTAAGCTGTGTTTGTCTAAACATGGCAAAGTTACCATGGATGGAAGAACCTCTCATTGCATCAATCAAGGTGTGTCTAAACATTGGAAAATTTTCATGGATGGAAGAACCTATCATAGAGATCAAGCTGGCTGTGTCTAAATATAGCAAAATTAACATGGATGGAAGAACCTGTCATAGAGATCAAGCTAGGTGTGTCTAAACATAGGAAAGTATCCATGGACTGAAAAACCTCTTATTGCATCAATCTAGGTGTGTCTAAACATAGGAAAGTTACCATGGATGGAAGAACCTCTCAATGCATCAATCAAGTGTGTGTAAACATTGGAAAATTTCCGTGGATGGAAGAACATATCATAGAGATCAAGCTAAGTGTGTCTAAGTATATGAAAGTTACCATGGACTGATAAACCAGTCCTTGGCTTCTGAACCAGTCTGCCTCACTCCCAGTCCTTGGCTTCTGAACCAGTCTGCCTCACTCCCAGTCCTTGGCTTCTGAACCAGTCTGCCTCACTCCCAGTCCTTGGCTTCTGAACCAGTCTGCCTCACTCCCAGTCCTTGGCTCTTGAACCAGTCTGCCTCACTCTCAGTCCTTGGCTTCTGAACCAGTCTGCCTCACTCTCAGTCCTTGGCTTCTGAACCAGTCTGCCTCACTCTCATTCCTTGGCTTCTGAACCAGTCTGCCTCACTCTCATTCCTTGGCTTCTGAACCAGTCTGCCTCACTCTCATTCCTTGGCTTCTGAACCAGTCTGCCTCACTCTCATTCCTTGCCTTCTGAACCAGTCTGCCTCACCCTCATTCCTTGGCTTCTGAACCAGTTTGCATCACTCTCATTCCTTGGCTTCTGAACCAGTTTGCCTCAATCCCAGTCCTTGGCTTCTGAACCAGTCTGCCTCACTCCCAGTCCTTGGCTTCTGAACCAGTCTGCCTCACTCTCATACCTTGGCTTCTGAACCAGTCTGCCTCACTCTCATACCTTGGCTTCTGAACCAGTCTGCCTCACTCCCAGTCCTTGGCTTCTGAACCTGTCTAAAGCAAATGTAACGTCAATACACTCGAATGATTTGTTGTGGAAACTAAAAATCATCTTTTGAACCTTTCTTGCATGTAGTTTTATTAATATTACGATAGACAGAATGTAAATATGAATGTCTTTCAAGA
>JAWDGP010005211.1:40000-60000 GCA_033675545.1 Elysia crispata
CTATGGACGCCCATCTCTTGAACGTGAGTATTACGTGCGAAGACTCTGACCATGAAGACAACCACTTCAAGATTTGTTGACGATTGTTCTATAAATAGTAATGTATGGATAATACCATTAAATATGAAAGCGGCTGTAAAACTTAAAAAAAAATTATTACTAACAATAGACCGGAAGTATCTGTGAAGCCCAACACGGATATAACGTTTCGTAACTTTAAGAGAGATGAAGCCTTTGTGTATTTGTGGCCCATCTCAATTCTACACACCGGATATGTATGCGTATTTCTTTCTGTCTGTCTCTCTCTCTCTCTCTCTCTCTCTCTCTCTCTCTCTCTCTTTCTCTCTTTGTGTCTTTCTCTTTCCCTTCCTCCCTCCCTCTCTGTCTTTTTCGTTCTCTTTCTCTCTCTCTATCTCTCTTATGTCCCTTTCTCATTCTTCCCCTCTCTCTCTTTCTTCCTCTCTCTCTTTTAACTAATGCAGGCAAGCTTAAAAAACAGTTGGACACAACACCCAATCCTGACCCGGAATTACTATTTCCTACATCTGTATTTTTCCCCCTTAACGGAGATTTAGATCTCTTCCTCGTCCTTTCCCTTTAACGTTTACCTGTCAGTTCATCTGTTCGTCTATCTCCGTCTTTCTGTCTGTGTGGATGTCTCTCTCTCTCTCTCTCTCTCTCTCTCTCTCTCTCTCTCTCTCTCTCTCTCTCTCTCTCGATATTTCTCTCAATTATCTTCCACTACCTTTTTTGTGCTTCTAGTTCTTCATATCCGCATGGCTCTCTGTATCTCTAACCTATTTCCATTCTCTTACATTTTTTTTGTCTCTTCCCCCCCCAAAATTTCTCTATAGAGGAGCGCTGGCGGGATTAGAACATCCGTGTAGATGTACAAGGCAACCTTCGAACACGCCCTTTTGAACCCAAGAGCATCCTGGTGCAAGCTGGTGCAAGCTGGTGCAAGCTGGTGCAAGCTGGTGCAAGCTGGTGCAAGCTGGTGCAAGCTGGTGCAAGCTGGTGCAAGCTGGTGCAAGCGCATGACAGATCGGTAGTTGGTTTTAGAGTCTCATCTTTTCTGCTGCCCCATGTCCGGCGGGGAATTCAAAGCTAAATATATACAAAACGGTCTCGAGATGATCGCACTGACGGCACAGAACCACACTCTAGATCTATCCCCTGCTTGTCTTACTATCGCCCTGTCTGTACCCATCTCTTCCTCTCTTTTTTCCATCTCCTTTCACGTCAAAGCTCCCTCCCTAAACAAAAGAAAGGAGATTTTCTCTCACTGCGTGCACAGAAAACGTTTCCTGCTGTCAAACGTAAACACAAACCACCGACCATTACCCACAGCCATCTGAAGAGAGCCGCATGGGCTCGAAACTCTAAGTCATGGCAAAGCAAGACTTAAACCAGGTAATCAATTTTGTTATTATCATTATCTATCTTTTATCTATCTATCTATCTATCTATCTATCAATCTATATCTCTCTTTTTTTCTCTGTCTGTAGATACATGTCAATTACATGTTCTTTATTTTTTTCATGTCAATCGGCTAATTTGAGTCTCAAGTTAGGTCTAGGTTTGTGGTTGAGTTTTCTAATCTATTTATTTCTTTATTTACAATAACTTGTAATTTTAGATCTTTAGGTCTAGCTCCGTCTGTCCCAGCCTCTAGCAATGTTTGACTGCCTTCTTGTCGCTCTCTTGATTTGACAAAGAGGTTGCGAGAGAAAGAGAGAGAGAGAGAGAGAAAGAAAGACAGAGAAGGAGAATAATAGAAGGATCGAAGAAGAGAAAGGGAGGGAG
Organism: Elysia crispata; assembly: GCA_033675545.1. NCBI lineage: Eukaryota > Metazoa > Mollusca > Gastropoda > Plakobranchidae > Elysia > Elysia crispata. The sequence continues at coordinate 41,807 of JAWDGP010005211.1, forward strand.
AGAGAACGAAAGAGACAGATATGTGAAGCGAGGGAGACAGAAGGAGGGAAGGACAGAGAAAGAGGGAGAGAAAGAGAAAGAGAGAGAAAGAGAGAGAGAGAAAGAGAGAGAGAGAGAGAGAGAGAGAGAGAGAGAGAGAGACGCCGAGTACAAAAAATTACAAAACATTGAGTCCGAAACAGCTTTATTGGGAAAACGCAAGAGAGAGAGGAGGGGGGGGGGGGAGGGGGGGAGGGAGAGATATTGAAAAAAGGACAATTTGGTGGACAAAGTGCCAGACAGACTTTTGACAAAGAGGCAGAGAGAGAGAGAGAAAGCGAGAGAGAGATGGGCAAATGTAAAGAGCTAGAGAGAGAGGGTGGGAGAGAGAGAGAAAGAAAAAGACAGATAGTTATAACAAGGGAGAGATAAGGGAGAAACAGAGACAGGTAGATATAAAGAGAGAGAGAAAAAGAGAGAGAGAGAGATAGAGAGAGAGAGGTGCCGAGTACAAAACTTAGATGAAACAATAAACCCCAAACAGCTTTATTAGGGAAACCCTGTATCTATTATTTTTCTTATTCTCGATTTTATTGTGAGAAACATTGACAACACATAATTATAAATGTACATCAAAATGACATTGTTAATTAAAATTTATATTATTATTGAAAGCTCATGTTAATCAAATTAATAATATAAAAGTTAGCGTATAAAGTATCACCGCTAAGGGTTAAAAAGTACGTTCATGATAATATCGATGACAAATTTCAAATCACTAAAAAATTGAAATAGGTTATGGAGAATTCGGAAGATAAAGAGACAGACTTTTGAGAAAAAGTCTGAGAGAGATAGACAGATGAATATACAGAGGGAGAGAGAGACAGAAAGATGGAAACAGACAGAGACAGACAGGCAGCTAGACAGAGTGAGAGAGAGGGAGGGAGAGAGAGAAAGAGAGAGATAATGAGAGAGAGAGGGAGTGAGTGAGTGAGAAAGAGAGTGAGAGAGAAAGAGAGATGAAATAAATCCAGACAATTAGGCAGACAAAGACATAATTGCTGAGAAAACGCTGAGAAAGAGAGAAATAGAGAAATAGAGAGAGAGAGAGATAAATGAAAAAAAAAGGACAGTTTGGTGGATAAAGAGCCAGACAGATTTTTAAGAAAGAGGCAGAGAGAGAGAGAGAGAGAGAGAGAGAGAGAGAAAGCGATAGAAAGAGAGGGACAGAGAGAGAAAAAGAGAGAGAGAGTGAGAGACAGAAAGATAGAAACAGCGAGAGAGAGGGAGGGAGCGAGAAAGAAAGAAGCAGATAGGTAGAGCGAGGGAGAGAGGAAGGAAGGGAGATCTATACATATAAAAAGAGAGAGAGAGAAGGGAGAGAGACCTATACATATAAAGAGGGAGAGAAAGAGAGAGAGAGAGGAACAGAGAGAGAAAAAGAGAGAGAGAGAGTGAGAGACAGATAGATAGAAACAGCGAGAGAGAGGGAGGGAGCGAGAAAGAAAGAAGCAGATAGATAGAGCGAGGGAGAGAGGAAGGAAGGAAGGGAGATCTATACATATAAAGAGGGAGAGAGTGAGAAGGGAGAGAGATTTATACATATAAAGAGGGAGAGAGAGAGAGAGAGAGGGGGGGGAGAGGGAGGGACAAAGAGAGAAAAAGAGAGAGAGTGAGAGACAGATAGATAGAAACAGCGAGAGAGAGGGAGGGAGCGAGAAAGAAAGAAGCAGATAGGTAGAGCGAGGGAGAGAGGAAGGAAGGGAGATCTATACATATAAAAAGAGAGAGAGAGAAGGGAGAGAGACCTATACATATAAAAAGGGAGAGAGAGAAGAGAGAGAGAGAGAGAGAGAGAGAAGGGAGAGAGACCTATACATATAAAAAGGGAGAGAGAGAAGGGAGAGAGAGAGAGAGAGGGGAGAGAGACCTATACATATAAAAACGGAGAGAGAGGAGAGAGAGAGAGAGAGGGGAGAGAGACCTATACATATAAAAAGGGAGAGAGAGGAGAGAGAGAGAGAGGGGAGAGAGACCTATACATATAAAAAGGGAGAGAGAGAAGGGAGAGAGACCTATACATATAAAAAGGGAGAGAGAGAAGGGAGAGAGACCTATACATATAAAAAGGGAGAGAGAGAGAGAGAGAGAGAGAGAAGGGAGAGAGACCTATACATATAAAAAGGGAGAGAGAGAGAGAGAGAGAGATCTATACATATAAAGAGGGAGAGAGTGAGAAGGGAGAGAGACCTATACATATAAAAAGGGAGAGAGAGAAGGGAGAGAGAGAGAGAGAGAAGGGAGAGAGACCTATACATATAAAAAGGGAGAGAGAGAAGGGAGAGAGAGAGAGAGAAGGGAGAGAGACCTATACATATAAAAAGGGAGAGAGAGAAGGGAGAGAGGAACAGAGAGAGAAAAAGAGAGGGAGAGTGAGAGACAGATAGATAGAAACAGCGAGAGACCTGTACATATAAAAAGGGAGAGAGAGAAGGGAGAGAGAGAGAGAGAGAGAAGGGAGAGAGACCTATACATATAAAAAGGGAGAGAGAGAAGGGAGAGAGACCTTTACATATAAAAAGGTAGAGAGAGAGAGAGAGAGAGAAGGGAGAGAGACCTATACATATAAAAAGGGAGAGAGAGAGAGAGAGAGAGATCTATACATATAAAGAGGGAGAGAGTGAGAAGGGAGAGAGACCTATACATATAAAAAGGGAGAGAGAGAGAGAAGGGAGAGAGACCTATACATATAAAAAGGGAGAGAGAGAGAAGAGAGAGAGAGAGAAGGGAGAGAGACCTATACATATAAAAAGGGAGAGAGAGAAGGGAGAGAGACCTTTACATATAAAAAGGTAGAGAGAGAGAGAAGGGAGAGAGACATATACATATAAAAAGGGAGAGAGAGAGAGAGAGAGATCTATACATATAAAGAGGGAGAGAGTGAGAAGGGAGAAAGACCTATACATATAAAAAGGGAGAGAGAGAAGGGAGAGAGACCTCTACATATAAAAAGGGAGAGAGAGAAGGGAGAGAGAGAGAGAGAGAGAAGGGAGAGATTGAGAGAAGGGAGAGAGACTTATACATATAAAGAGGGAGAGAGAGAGAGAGAGGAGAGAGAGAGGGACAGAGAGAGAGTGAGAGACAGATAGATAGAAACAGCGAGAGAGAGGGAGGGAGCGAGAAAGAAAGAAGCAGAAAGGTAGAGCGAGGGAGAGAGGAAGGAAGGGAGATCTATAAATATAAAGAGAGAGAGAGAGAAGGGAGAGAGACCTATACATATAAAGAGGGAGAGAGAGAGAGAGAGAGGAACACAGAGAAAAAGAGAGAGAGAGAGTGAGAGACAGATAGATAGAAACAGCGAGAGAGAGGGAGGGAGCGAGAAAGAAAGAAGCAGATAGGTAGAGCGAGGGAGAGAGGAAGGAAAGGAGATCTATACATATAAAGAGAGAGAGAGAGAGAAGGGAGAGAGACTTATAAATATAAAGAGGGAGAGAGAGAGAGAGAGAGAGAGAGAGGGGAGAGAGAGGGACAGAGAGAGAAAAAGAGAGAGAGTGAGAGACAGATAGATAGAAACAGCGAGAGAAAGGGAGAGAGAGAAGGGAGAGAGAGAGAGAGAAGGGAGAGAGACCTATACATATAAAAAGGGAGAGAGAGGAGAGAGAGAGAGAGAGAGAGAGAGAAGGGAGAGAGACCTATACATATAAAAAGGGAGAGAGAGAAGGGAGAGAGAGAGAGAGAAGGGAGAGAGACCTATAAATATAAAAAGGGAGAGAGAGAAGGGAGAGAGACCTTTACATATAAAAAGGTAGAGAGAGAAGGGAGAGAGACCTATACATATAAAAAGGGAGAGAGAGAGAGAGAGAGAGATATCTATACATATAAAGAGGGAGAGAGTGAGAAGGGAGAGAGACCTATACATATAAAAAGGGAGAGAGAGAAGGGAGAGAGAGAGAGAGAAGGGAGAGAGAGAGAGAGGGGAGAGAGACTTATACATATAAAGAGGGGGAGAGAGAGAGAGAGAGAGAGAGAGGAGAGAGAGGGACAGAGAGAGAGTGAGAGACAGATAGATAGAAACAGCGAGAGAGAGGGAGGGAGCGAGAAAGAAAGAAGCAGATAGGTAGAGCGAGGGAGAGAGGAAGGAAGGGAGATCTATAAATATAAAGAGAGAGAGAGAGAAGGGAGAGAGACCTATACATATAAAGAGGGAGAGAGAGAGAGAGAGAGAGAGAGGAACAGAGAGAGAAAAAGAGAGAGAGAGTGAGAGACAGATAGATAGAAACAGCGAGAGAGAGGGAGAGAGCGAGAAAGAAAGAAGCAGATAGGTAGAGCGAGGGAGAGAGGAAGGAAGGGAGATCTATACATATAAAGAGAGAGAGAGAGAGAAGGGAGAGAGACTTATACATATAAAGAGGGAGAGAAAGAGAGAGAGAGAGAGAGGGGAGAGAGAGGGACAGAGAGAAAAAAGAGAGAGAGAGAGTGAGAGACAGATAGATAGAAACAGCGAGAGAGAGGGAGGGAGCGAGAAAGAAAGAAGCAGATAGGTAGAGCGAGGGAGAGAGGAAGGAAGGAAGATCTATACATATAAAGAGAGAGAGAGAAGGGAGAGAGACCTATACATATAAAGAGGGAGAGAGAGAGAGAGAGAAGGGAGAGAGAGAGAAGGGAGAGAGACCTAAACATATAAAAAGGGAGAGAGAGAAGAGAGAGAGAGAGAGAAGGGAGAGAGACCTATACATGTAAAAAGGGAGAGAGAGAAGGGAGAGAGAGAGAGAGAGGGGAGAGAGACCTATACATATAAAAAGGGAGAGAGAGAAGGGAGCGAGAGAGAGAGAAGGGAGAGAGAGAGAAGGGAGAGAGACCTATACATATAAAAAGGGAGAGAGAGAAGGGAGAGAGACCTTTACATATAAAAAGGGAGAGAGAGAGAGAGAAGGGAGAGAGACCTATACATATAAAAAGGGAGAGAGAGAGAGAGAGAGAGAGAGAGAGATCTATACATTTAAAGAGGGAGAGAGTGAGAAGGGAGAGAGACCTATACATATAAAAAGGGAGAGAGAGAAGGGAGAGAGAGAGAGAGAGAGAGAGAGAGAGAGAGAGAGAGAAGGGAGAGAGACCTATACATATAAAAAGGGAGAGAGAGAAGGGAGAGAGAGAGAAGGGAGAGAGACCTTTACATATAAAGAGGGAGAGACAGAAGGAAGAGAGACCTTTACATATAAAAAGGTAGAGAGAGAAGGGAGAGAGACCTTTACATATTAAGAGGGAGAGAGAGAAGGGAGAGAGGCCTATACATATAAAGAGAGTGAAAGAGAGAGAGAAGGGAGAGATATTTATACATATAAAGAGGGAGAGAGAGAAGGAAGAGAGACCTTTACATATAAAAAGGTAGAGAGAGAAGGGAGAGAGACCTTTACATATAAAGAGGGAGAGAGAGAGAAGGGAGAGAGGCCTATACATATAAAGAGGGAGAGAGAGAAGGAAGAGAGACCTATATATATAAAGAGAGTGAAAGAGAGAGAGAAGGGAGAGAGACCTATACATATAAAGAGGGAGAGAGAAAGAGAGAATGGAGAGAGGCCTATACATATAAAGAGGGAGAGAGAAAGAGGGAGAAAGAGAGAGAGAGAAAGGGAGAGAGAGAGAGAGAGAGAGAGAGAGAGAGAGAGAGAGAGAGAGAAGAGACGCTGAGAATAAAAATGAGTTAAAACATTGAATCCCTAAAAGCTTTATTAGGAAAATCCGTTATCTATCCTTTTTCTTATTTTCGATTTTTTTTTCTTTTTTTATTTCTTCTTTTTTTGAGAAACATTTACAACACATAATCATAAATGTACACCAAAATATCATTGTTGATTAAAAAAAAATCACACTTTTCTTTTTTTATTGTCAGGTCAAATTAAAAAAAAAGAATGGATGACATAAAATTTAATCTTTAAAGAATCATCGTTAAGGATAATAAAGTACGTTAATAATCATATCGATGATCGATTGAGAGACTTACAAACTTTTTTAATTTTTATATGACGGAAAAAATGGAAATAGGTTATAAACAATGTAGTTAAAATCTTTAGAATAGGATTTGGTTAGAATTGCATATTATTTTTTTAAAAGAATGATTGAAGCAGTAGTAATAATAATCATGAAATTAATGATATTGAAGAATAAGATGATAATGGTGTAAGTGATGATGATGATGGTGATTTAAAAAAATGATATAATAAAAATAATGATAATAATAATAATAATAATAATAATAATAATAATAATAATAATAATAATAATAATAATAATAATAATAATAATAATAATAATAATAATAATAATAATAATAATAATAATAATAATAATAATAATAATAATAATAATAATAATAATAATAACAACAGCAATAATTATAGTAATTATAACAACAGCAACAACAACAACAACAAGAACAACAACAAAAACAACAAAAATTTGCGACCGGGTGGTAATCTGCATTTTGAGTACGGGTTGCGGTCTGTCTTGTTTTGCAACCCGATTAACCTCAAGACAAAAACAAAGATCTCTACAGGAATTTGAATGTTAGTAGTGTAGCTTTACTCCCCAGTACTTTAGCGTCTGAACCATTTGAGCATTTGTTCTTATTTAATCTGTGACAACTAAGCATGATTCTTTTGATTCAAAGAGCGTATACTTTCAATAGAGAAAGCTGTAAACAGTCAAGTGGCTACGGTAATATTAAACTGCGTTTGTAACAAAGAGCGTATACTTTCAATAGAGAAAGCTGTAAACAGTCAAGTGGCTACGGTAATATTAAACTGCGTGGGTAAAAAAGAGCATAGACGTAGATTAGCTTGTTATAAACAAATATTAATTGATTTAAACTAGATTAAAGGACACGCGAAAAGCTTATATTAACTGTGTACACACCATATTACTAGTCTTTACTTAAGACATTGTATTTCTTGTTGAAAGGAATAAACTACTCGTAATAACCCTCAACATCTTGTTTCTGTTTTCCTGCAGCAAATCACGCGTACAAACTGGTTCCTGAAACCTTTAGCGCATGCGCAGTACACGTAAAAGTTTATAGCGTGGTTGAAGAAGCTGAAAGCCCATAGTGTGTAAAATATATTTGCAAATATTGTGTTAGCGAGGGGGCAGATTAAGGTGTATGTTTCTTTCCACAATAGGCGGTTATAGATGTGGATAAATGCCCAAGGAAAAGTAAAAACTGCAAAGCAAACGACCGTTACGAACATCAGTCGGGTCAACTGAGTCTCCATGGTGACAGAGCGTCGAGAATTCTGCTCTGATTGTGTACCGATAGTTTCCCTGTGTCGAACGTTTCTTCTTAAGTGACGAGCGGTGAGGATTGTGAAAATGATGATCAAACCTCCAGGTATAACTATGTAGATTAATTTGTAAAGAATTGTTACGGCCGCCTCCAGGTCAGTGTATATGAAATTGAAATAGGCATCGCTGAGGTAACTACCCGGGAAAGGAACCAAGCTCACGGTGAAGGCAGCACCGACACTGAGAAATGTGGCCCGTCTCGTGTAGAGTCTGGACTTCTGGAAAGGATATCGAACCGACACGAATCTCTCCACACAGATCAACGCCAGGTTCCAGTGGGAGAAAGCCTGGAAAATCCTGGAAACGTAAATGCTAATCCTTTCCAGTTGTGTGAGAAACAGATTACTGACGTCCTTGTAAGCGATCAAGCTGGCGACTAAAAGAGCTGTAAAGTCCGAGATCGCCAGGAAACTCATGTACCGCGTCGTAGGACTGACCGCCATGCTGGACAAGGTGACCAAAGCAAGGACACTTCCGGGCAGACCGAATATCAGGGCGATAGAGAATATGATGTTCACTTGGATCTGAGTCGCTTCTCTCACAGCCTCGATCCGGCGAAACTCTTCTGCGGTAAGTGGCGGGCAGGGTCCATCGAAGTTACCGTTCTTGCCTAGAGAAGGCGTAACGGAAGTGTTTTCTAGAAATAGAGTCTGGTTTTGATTAGAGATAAACGTCAAGATATTATTGACGCGCTCAGCTGTAGAGACCCAAGCACCAGGGAAACCATATGGTTCCCAGGATGAAGAGGTCGACAACGCCATGGTGCTTGAAGTCCTCCTCAGATTTGTCGCCACCTTGTTTGGAGAGTGTGGATCGAACCGTTTTTTTTTCTCCAATCCTGACAACAAACCTTTCCAAATTTTTTCGTAGAAGATCATACGGAAATTTGATTTTAGGCTAAAAAACGAAAAAAGATAAAAATTACTATGGTCATAATTATGGTAAGGATGAAATAAAATGAGACGAACATAATAGACTGTAGGAGTGGTAGAGAACAGCTGATGAGGATGATGATGAGGGAGATGAGTATATGAATAATAATAACCATGATAAAAATCAAAGTAATAATAATTGTAATCACAATAATAACAATCATAATAATAATAATAATAATAATAATAATAATAATAATAATAATAATAATAATAATAATAATAATAATAATAATAATAATAATAATAGTAAACTACTGCTAGAACTACTGCTAGAACTACTGCTAGCACTACTGCTAGCACTACTGCTAGAACTACTGCTAGAACTACTGCTAGAACTACTGCTAGAACTACTGCTAGAACTACTGCTAGAACTACTGCTAGAACTACTGCTAGAACTACTGCTAGAACTACTGCTAGAACTACTGCTAGAACTACTGCTAGAACTACTGCTAGCACTACTGCATGGGTTGTTAAATGTAGCCAGTGCCATCTAGCTAGATAGGTGGTACTGGCGGTGGGTTGCTGAGTTTTTGCTAGCTAGATAGGTGGTACTGGTTATGGGTTGTTGGGCTGTAGCTAGCTAGATAGGTGGTACTGGTTATGGGTTGTTGGACTGTAGCTATATAGATAGGTGGTACTGGTTACGGGTTGTTGGGCTGTAGCTAGATAGATAGGTGGTACTCGTTACGGGTTGTTGGGCTGTAGCTAGATAGATAGGTGGTACTGGTTATGGGTTGTTGGGCTGTAGCTAGATAGATAGGTGGTACTGGTTACGGGTTGTTGGGCTGTAGCTAGATAGATAGATGGTACTAGTTATGGGTTGTTGGGCTGTAGCTAGATAGATAGGTGGTACTGGTTACGGGTTGTTGGGCTGTAGCTAGATAGATAGGTGGTACTGGTTACGGGTTGTTGGGCTGTAGCTAGATAGATAGGTGGTACTGGTTATGGGTTGTTGGGCTGTAGCTAGATAGATAGGTGGTACTGGTTATGGGTTGTTGGGCTGTGGCTATACAGATGGTACTGGCTGTGGATTGTTGTATTGGAACAGTGCAATCTGGTTAGATTGATAGTACTGGCTGTAGGATGTAGAGCTATAGCTACTTAGCAGATTGTAGTGGCTATGGATTGGTGGGCTGTGGCTAGATAGATACGTGATACTGGCTGTTGGTTGGTGAACTGTGGCTAGCTAGATGGATGGTACTGGTTGTGGGTTGATAGGCTGTGGCTACATAGATAGGTGGTACTGGCCATGGGTTGTTGGGCTGTGGCTAACAAGATAGATGATACAAGCTGTGGGTTGTTGAGCTGTGGCCAGTGCCATTAAGATGCCATTATTTTCATCTCAGCCGCAGTATCACAGCTTTGGATCCCATGTGATGGTTACACAACCCTGTGAGAACTAACTAGGAAGGTGAGGGGTCAGTTCCTCATTACAATGGCTCGCTTTCCCGCGTATGAAGAAGAATAGGACTTCTAAACAGATTGCTCTACAGTAAGACTAATTAGGGGTTGTAACTAGAATGAATTCATAGACTTATGCTTAGTAACTGATATAGCGATAGTCTCAAACGCAATAAAATCGTCTCAAATTTATTTATTATCATTCGTTATTCAAATGAATTAGGCATCGGGATAATGCAGGAAATAAATCTTAGGGTTTTATCAAACAAACTAATAGAACAATCAAAATAAATAAAATGAATCAAGGCCTAGTCAACAACTGTAGCTCTACATGACTAAGATTAAAGATCTCATTTACATACCATGGTCGCCGAAATTTTCACTTATTGCAGAGTAGTTAAGCAACGCACCAAAACTTTGAGATAATCGAAGGCCTCATTTTAGAGCCTTACAAACACTACTCGACTGCTACAACCTGGTAGATATTTTTGAATAAATAAGCCCGGACAGTACACACACAACACACACTTTAACAGTTAAAAAAAAAAAAAAAACCAAGCAATCGTCTAGACAGAATATACACAAACAAAAATTTCCACTTCGGCCAAGTGCTTCATCTAAAAAGAAACGCTAAATTTCTCAGATCACAAGGGCGTCCTAGCACATATTGGATTATCGCGCTCCCCCAAACCCGCTCTACGAGTAAAAAAAGATCACCACATTGGAAATTGAGTAACATTCTTCTCACAAATAAATTCTACACAAAAGAAATAGAAACAATAACAAAAGCAAACTTAGACGACCTAGAAACTAAGGAAAGAAGAGGAGAAGTTGGACAACTATGGGAAACCATGAAAACCAATCTTATACACCGAAAGAAAACAATAGCAACGTATCTAGCCAGGCAAGAAAAACAGGCATATCGAGAGCTGCTAAAGACAATCCAACTAGCGAAACAACAAAGGTACACCGCACAAACGCACATGCTGGAAATAGAAGCAGATAACTATCTTCAGCAGAAAAATAAAGGTACACAAATCCGAACTAAGTTAAACAACAACGTAAATGAAACACCCACGAAACAATTTCTAACAATCGAGCAAAATGTGCAACAAAACAGGCAGATAAAAGAAATCAAGAGTTTACACGACCAGATGCATACTGAGCCAAAAACATTTGTAACTCATTCAAAGGATTCTAAGAAACTCTGTACAGCTTAGAGCGCACCTGCCCACACACCCAGAACACATTCTTAGAATAATGTGAAACCTTTAGCGGAAGGAAGAAAGCAAGGCAGAACTAGACACACCAATAACTTAGGTAGATCTAAAAAAACGCGCTTCAAGCCATGCAACCAAACAAAACACCAGGACAAGATGGTTTAACAGTAGAATTTCACAAACATTTCTTCGATAGATTAAGCCCCTTATCTTTAAAAATGACTCAAAAATCACACCTAAAACAGCAGCTCCCAGAAAGCCTAAGCCTGTCGTATTATCACTGTCATCCCTGAGGACAAACCCGATAGAACAGATATAAAAAATTCCCGACTCATCTCCCTTCTAAACGACGATTATAAAAACACATGCAGCTATCATAAGCCTCGATCAGAAAATACATTTAACAGAGTCGATCACGATTATCTTTTCAAAAAACATAACCGCACATAACCTAGGAACACAAATGGAAACTTGGATAAAAACTTTGTATAGAAAACCGCAAAGCCAATCACACGCTTAGCGATCCTTTTAAGCTCACACGGTCCATCAGACAGAGATGCATCTTATCTCCCCTGCTGTATGTCCTCTCCATAGAGCCGTCACTAGAATATATCAGACAAACAATAACGGGCATTGATATACCGGGTCAAAAAAAGGAGAAGGTTGCGGCCGATGACGCGACTTCTTTTTTTTATTAAAGCAAATTATGAAATGCGGCAAATCATAGATGCATTCACTCTTTTCGGTAAGCGTAGTGGGCCCAAATTAAACCTAGAGAAAGCATTAGCAACGGGACTAGGGAAGTGGAAAAACAAAGCCGACTACCGTTTTGGAATCGAAGGGAAAAACGAAATTAAAATTTACGGCATCACTTTCACCAATAGACCAGAACAGACAGCTAAGAAAACTTGGGAAAAACTCGCCTCACAAACCCAATCTCTCTTAGCTTACTACAAACGGCTCCAAACCACAATCTTCTGTAGTTGCATATATCGTCAACACTATAGTACTATCCAAACTCATATGTCCCTGCACCATCTTCAACATTCCCGGCTACTACTCAAAGAGATAAATACAGAAACTACAACTTTTATATTTGACGATACTCTGAAAAACGTAAACAGAACAAAACTCGCATAAACGAAACACAACGGTGGTATCGGACTTCAACACATACAATCAAGAATCACCGCGCTCAGAGTGGGATATTAAACAGAAATAGTAAACAAAATAGAAACAAGCATCCCCTAGCGCACTACTACTTTGATCTGAAGCTGTACGCCTTCTTAGATGACAAAACAATAAACCGCACTACTTTGGCCGCTCGCTCACACCTTTCCACGCCTCATGTAACAAAACTCTGGCCAATCACCGAGACCTTATAGGCAAAGATACTAGAGCAGCACTATATAGAGCTAAGGACAGAAATAGCGGCACTACTACACCAAAGAATAAAAGTCGCATATAGACATAGACTAACAGACTGCACACAGTGCTTCAAACACATCCATAACAGATACTCCACCCACAAAGAAAAAGAAACAACATTTCGGTTATTGTGCAACATGACAGATATTAGACCGACACTTACAAAATGTCCATTTTGCAAAACCAACACACTGAGAGAAGAACATCTGTTCACACAGTGCCCAGTACTTCTCCCAGTCCACACCTCTCTACAGGACACTCTTAGACAATTACTGAAAGAGGAGATAGATATCAACAGAGCCATCATACTAAACACTTTCTCAGTTGCCCAACAGAAGACAAGGCAGCTGATAGCGCATTTGTTAGGATCATACAGACATATTATTTGGAAAGTCTTCATGTAAACACAATGTGAAAACACAACAATGACAGCGCAAACTGTCTCCATCTTGCGGGACTATAAACAGAACAACATCATAGTTCAGCATATTTGAAGCTATTGTAGAAACGGAAGTATTTGCTAATTATAATGTGATATCATCTACGATTGCGTATGTCTGTAAACAATGTGCATGTTATCTCGATGTAGCTCAAGCTCGCTACACATTCTTGACTCATTATATCTTCTAAATTATGTCACTTGTAACGATTTGAAGTTATGCAATCTCTTAAATTGTATATATAGATATTAGATGATAAGGAGAGACAGAAGAAAGAAAAGAAAAAAAAAACAGCGCGAAGAGTGTGAGAGAGAGGAATTGAGAGGGATAGAGAGACAAATGTATAGAAAGAGGGAGAGAAAGAGACAGATAAATAGAAAGTGGGAGAAAGAGAGAGATAAGAAAAAGGCAGATAGACAGAAAAAAATAGACAATTTGAAAGACAAAGAGTCAGACATTTAATAAAGAGGCTCACAGAGAGAGAACAAGAGAGAGAGAGAGATAGAGAGAGAGAGAACGAGGTAGAGAGATGGAGGGAGAGAGAGAAAGAAAGAGACAGAGGGAGAGAGGAAAGAGAGAGAGAGAGAGAGAGAGAGAGAGACATATAAAGAGGAATTTTGAAGGAGAGAGAGACAGAGACAAAGAAAACACTGAGAATTAATTAAATAATTAAACATACAACCCCTAAGCATCTGAATTAAGAAAACTTTGTTTCTGTATACTTTTTTTTTTAAATTAAGAGAAACATACACAACACAAAATTATAAAAGTGTATCAAAATAATATTGATTATAAAATTCACAATTATTATTGAAAGCACAAGTTAAATAAAGAGATGACTCAAAAAATAGCGTATAAAGTATCATCGTTGAGAATATAAAAAGCACATAAAAGCACATTAATAAAAATAATATCGATTATCAATTGAAAGATTTTTAAGATTTTTTTTTTATTTTCAAATAACTAAAAATGAAAATAGGTTATAAAGAATGCAGTTAAAAACTTTAGAAAAGAATTTTTTTACATTCCATGTTAGTGTTAGATAATGATTATAGAATTAGTAACAGTAATCATGAAAAAAATGATATTGAAGACGGTGGTGATAATAGTGTAAATAATGATGATGATGATGATGATGATGATGATGATGATGATGATGATGATGATGATGATGATGATGGTGATGATGATGATGATGATAATGATGATGATGATGATGATGATGATGATGGTGATGATGATGATGATGGTGGTGATGATGATGATGATGATGATGATGATGATGATGATGATGATGATGATGATGATGATGATGATGATGATGATGATGATGATGGTGTTGGTGATGTTGTTGATGATGATGATGATGATGGTGATGATGATGATGATGATGATGATGATGATGATGATGATGATGATGATGATGATGATGATGATGATGATGATGATGATGATGATGATGATGATGATGATGATGATGATGATGATGATGATGATGATGATGATGATGATGATGTTCATAAAAACAATTTAGGAAATATAAAAATAATAATAATAATAATAATAATAATAATAATAATAATAATAATAATAATAATAATAATAATAATAATAATAATAATAATAATAATAATAATAATAATAATAATAATAATAATAATAATAATAATATTAATAATATTAATAATAATAATAATAATAATAATAATAATAATAATAATAATAATAATAATAATAATAATAATAATAATAATAATAATAATAATAATAATAATAATTATAACAATAAAAAAAACACCAGCAACAATTATAGTAACAACAACAACAACAACAACAACAACAACAACAACAATACTTTGCGACCGGGCTGTAAACTAAATTTTGAGTAAAGGTTGTGGTTGGTCCTATTTTGCAACCCGAGTAACCTCAAAACAAGACAAAGATCTATACGGGAATTTGAACGTTAGTACTCTAGCTTTACTCCCCAGTGCTTTAGCGTCTGAACCATTACCGCGGTCCATTTGAGGATTTGTTCTCATTTAATCTGTGACAACGAAGTATGATTCTTTTGATTTTAAGAGCGTAGACTTTGATTGAGAAAGCTGTTAGCTTTCAAGTGACTACGGTCATATTAAACTGCGTCTGTAAAAAAGGGCATAGACTTTCAATAGAGAAAGCTGATAACAGTCAAGTAACTAAGGTAATATTAAACTACGTGTATACCAATGATCGTACACATTTAATAGACAAAGTTGTTAAAAGTCAAGTGACTACGGTAATATTAAACTGAGTGTGTAAAAAGGAGCATAGACTTCCAGTAGACAAAGCTGTAAACAGTCAAGTGACTTTGGTAATATTAAACAGCGTTTGTAACAAAGAGCATAGATTTTCAATAGAGAAAGCTGTTAACAGTCAAGTGACTATGGTAATATTAAACTGCGTGTGTAACAAAGAGCACAGACGTAGATTTGCTTGTTATAAACAATTATTAATTGATTTAAACTAGATTAACGGACACGCGAAAAGCTTATAGTAATTTTTCACACACCATATTACTAGTCTGTACTTAAGACATTGTATTTCTTGTTGAAAGGAGTATCCTAACAACCCTCAACGTCTTGTTTCTGTTTTCGTGCAGCAAATCACGCGTACAAACTGGCTCCTGAAACCTTTAGCGCATGCGCAGTACACGTAAAAGTTTATAGCGTGGTTGAAGAAGCTGAAAGCCCGAAGTGTCAAAAGTATATTTGCAAATATTATGTTACCGAGGGGGCAGAACAAGGTGTATGGTGCATTCAACAATATGCGGTCTAAGGTGTGGATAAATGCCCAAGGAAAAGTAAAAACTGCAAAGCAAACGACCGTTACGAACATCATTCGGGTCAACTGAGTCTCCATGGTGACAGAGCGTCGAGAATTCTGCTCTGATTGTGTACCGATAGTTTCCCTGTGTCGAACGTTTCTTCTTAAGTGACGAGCGGTGAGGATTGTGAAAATGATGATCAAACCTCCAGGTATAACTATGTAGATTAATGTGTAAAGAATTGTTACGGCCGCCTCCAGGTCAAGGTACATGAAATTGAAATAGGCATTGCTGAGGTAACTACCCGGGAAAGGAACCAAGCTCACGGTGAAGGCAGCACCGACACTGAGAAATGTGGCCCGTCTCGTGTAGAGTCTGGACTTCTGGAAAGGATATCGAACCGACACGAATCTCTCCACACAGATCAACGCCAGGTTCCAGTGGGAGAAAGCCTGGAAAATTCTGGAAACGTAAATGCTGATATGTTCCAGTTGTGTGAAAAACAGATCATAGGCGTCCTTGTAAGCGGTCAAGCTGGCGAGTAAAAGAGCTGTAAAGTCCGAGATCGCCAGGAAACTCATGTACCGCGTCGTAGGACTGACCGCCATGCTGGGCAAGGTGACCAAATCAAGGACACTTCCGGGAAGACCGAATATCAGGGCGATAGAGAATATGATGTTCACTTGGATCTTAGTCGCTTCATAAATTGACTTTATCCGGCGAAACTCTTCTGCGGTAAGAGGCGGGCAGGGTCTATCGAAATTACCGTTCTTGCCTAGAGAAGGCGTTACGGAAGTGTTTTCTGGAAATAGAGTCTGGTTCTGATTAGGGATAAGTGTCAAAATATTATTGACGTGCTCAGCTGTAGAGACCCAAGCACTAGGGAAATCATATGGTTCCCAAGATGAAGAGGTCGACAACTCCATGGTGCTTGAAGTCCTCCTCAGATTTGTCACCACCTTCTTTGGTGAGTGTGGATCGAACGGTTTTTCGTTTTCTCCAATCCTGACAACAAACCTTTCCAAGTTTTTTCGTAGAAGATCACACAGAAAATTGAGGTCAGGCTAAAAAACGAAAAAAGATAAAAATTACTATGGTCATAATTATGGTAAGGATGAAATAAAATGAGACGTACATATGTAACCAGACCTAGCTGGGTGGATATTCCCTTAACTTACTTAGTTACTACTACAATAGGACCCGCTAGTCTAGTTATCTATAGAAGCTCAGTGCTTCTTCCTACTCTAAGTAATTGCAGGCCCTAACTGGTTATGGTAGCGTGCCTAGCAGCCGTGCAATACTAAAGAGTTCACACTCTTGGGTCCTTGAGTATCAGTGGAGTACTAAGGCCACTGTTCCCTAACTAATACGAGTGGGTGTCGAGACTTGACAAGAACAGAATAGCTACACTCCAGAAAAGGAAAAACACAAAAGAGAAGAAGTTAAAGTTACCACCTATAATATGTTTATTCCACGAATACTCAATTATCAATGAATGGAAGCAATTCTCAAAGGATAAAATACAAAATACAAAGATGATCCCCAAGCAATTACGTGATAAAAGACTAACAAATGGTCAAAATAAGCGCAAAGAAGATACTCAAGATAAAGTGCAGATATTATACTAAGATCAGATACTAAAACAAAATGGCCAGAATACTAAGTAGAAGATACTAAGTGGTCATAACAGAAGATACTAAGAACTAAACAAAATACCCAATAAAAATGTCTAATACTAGATCTAGATCTAGTCAAAATGATCAGAATAAAAATACCTAATAAAAATGCCCAATAGTCAGAATGGTCAGAATAATAATACCTAATAAAAATGCCCGATAGTCAAAATACCTAATAAAAATGTCTTAGACTAGTCAGAATGGTCAGAATAAAAATACCTAATAAAAATGCCCATTGGTCAGCCAACGCCCGAGTCACGGTGATAATCACGTAGAATTAAAACAAATAATAATGCAACACAAGTAGCTTTCACAATAGTTCAATAATATTCACAATAACTTCTCACTAAAATTCCAAACAATACTACTAGTATTATCCAACGTGGCCTCCAGATACTCCAAAAAGATACTGACAAGGAGTCTTTCCGAGCTCTACAATTTATAGTACAAGCTCAGTCGGCAAAGTTCCCCGTCAAAGACTTCCCTGGTTTCCCAGTTCGTCCCTAGAACAAGGGCCAATGCCGACCGAGGAAAATCTACTCCGTCGAACGGAACAACCCTTTTCCCCAACTAAAACATCACCCGACCGAGATCATAGAATCTACGGAAACCATCGTTACATCTACGTACGATTCCAGCATCCCCCGATCAAAGCATCACATAGCTGAATACGACCAGCACTCTCCCTAAATTCCCCAAGCTCCCCGAATCAAAGCACGTCAGAAAACCGACCGAAGAAAATTTTCTCTGGCCAGCTGGACAAGAACAGATGAATAGATCGGGTAGTCAATGTACTCATTACATGAAACAAAGTATCTTCCGAACTATTAAAGAAATACGAACAACACGCTAGAGGGGCGGAGACTATTTTCCCGCCATTAAACTAAGTCTACTAACAAGCTAGAAGCGCACGTGGCTCCACCCACAAGCTCATAATTGACACAATAAAGATCAGTTCTAAAGGCCTACTGCTA
>JAWDGP010005211.1:62500-82500 GCA_033675545.1 Elysia crispata
AGCTAGGTAGATAAATGGTACTAGCTGTGGGGTGTTGAGCTCTGGCTCAAACTAGCTAGAAAGAGTTTACTGGCTGTGGGTTTTTGAGCTGTTGCCAGTGCTTTCTAGCTAGATAGATAATACTGGCTGTTGATTGTTAAGTTGTGGCCAGTGACGTGGCCAATGCTATAATTCTGGCTGTGGGTGTTTGATTTGTGGCCAATGCCATCTAATTACTTTGATGATACCTATTTTGGCTTCTTGCGCCGTGCCCAGTACCATCTAGCTAGATAGTTTTGGGTTGGTCAGCGGTTGTCAGTATCATCAAGCTAGGTAGATTGTACTAGCTCTGGTTTGTTGAGCTGTGGATAGCTAGATAAATTGTACTGGCTGTGGGTTTTGAGTTTGGCCAATACCATCTAGTTGGATAGATGGTACTGGCTGTGGGTTGTTGAGCTGCGGCTAGCAAGATAGATGGTACTGGTTGTGGGTTGTTGAGTTGTGGCTAGCTTCATAGATGGTACTGGTTGTGTGTTGTTAGGTTGTGCTTAGTTAATTAGATTCTACTGGCTGTGGGTTGTTGAGCTGGTGCGAACAAAATAGATGGTACTTGCTATAGGTTGTTCAGCTGTGCCTGGCTAATAGATGGTACTGGCTGGGGGTTGTTGAGCTGTGGCCAGTGCCATCTAGCTAGATATATGGTACTGGCTGTGTGTGTTGTTGGGCTGCAGCTAGCCATATAGATGATACTGGGTGTGGTTTTGAGTTATGGCTAGTCAAATAGATGTACTGGTATTGGATTGTTAAATATTAGCCAGTACCATTAAAACTAAAATATTGTAGTGTCTATGTGTTGTGAGCAATGGCTTCCTAGATTTTTGTTACTGGCTGTGTGTTGTTGGGCCGTGATTGGGTAATTAGATGGAACTGGCTGTGAGTTTTTGAGCTGTGGCTAGTGTCATCTAGCTAGATAGATGATCTGGCTGTGGGTTATGGATTTGTGGTCAGTGCCATCTAGCTAGGTAGGTGGTACTTACTGTGTGTTGCTGAGCTAGACAGGCGGTACTGGCTTTGAGTTGTGGCCAGTATATTTCAGCTTGACATATGGTATTGGTGTGAGTTGTTGAGCTGTGGCTAGCTAGAAAGATGGTACTGGCTGTGGGTTGCTGGGCTCTGGCTGGCTAATTAGATGGTACTGGCTGTGGGTTATGGGCTGTGGCTAGCTAGGTATATGATACTGGTTCTGGGTTGTTTTTTCTGGGGCTAATATCTTGAAGCTGCATAAGTGGTACTGCCTATGGGTTGTTGAGCTGTGGCTAGCTAGAAATATGGTATTAACTGCGCATCTTTGAGCTGTGTCTGGCTAATTAGATGGTACTGGCTGTGGGTTGTTGAATTGTGGCCAGTACAATCTAGTTAGATAGATTGTGCTGGTCGTGGGTTGTTGAGCTGTGGCCACTGTTATCTAGCTTGATAGGTGGTATCTGGCCACAACTCATCAATTCACAGCTGGGAACCTCCGATCTAATTAGATGGTAACGGCTGTGTGTTGATGAGTTGTGGCCAGTATCAACTAGCTAATTAGATAGTACTTGCTGTAGATTGTTAACTGTGGCTAGCTAGATTCATGGTACTGGCAATGGATTGTTGAGCTTTGGCTAGTTAGATAAATGGTACTGGCTGTGCATTTTTGGGCTGTGACTGGCTAATTAGATGGTACTGGCTTCGAGTTGTTGAGCTGTGGCCAATGTCATTTAGCTAGACAGATGATACTGGCTGTGGGTTGTTGAGTTGTGGCCGGTGCCATCTAGGTGTATAGGTTATGCTGGCTGTTGTTTCATTAGCAGTGGCCAGTATAATCTAGCTAGATAGATTACACTGGCTGTGGGTTGTTGAGTTTGGCCAATACCATCTAGTTGGATAGATGGTACTGGCTGTGGGTTGTTGAGCTGCGGCTAGAAAGATAGATGGTACTGGTTGTGGGTCGTTGAGTTGTGGCTAGCTTCATAGATGGTACTGGTTGTGTGTTGTTAGGTTGTGCTTAGTTAATTAGATTCTACTGGCTGTGGGTTGTTGAGCTGTGGCTAACAAAATAGATGGTACTTGCTATAGGTTGTTCAGCTGTGCCTGGCTAATAGATGGTACTGGCTGGGGGTTGTTGAGCTGTGGCCAGTGCCTTCTAGCTAGATATATGGTACTGGCTGTGTGTTGTTGGGCTGCAGCTAGCCATATAGATGATACTGGGTGTGGTTTTTGAGTTATGGCTAGCCAAATAGATGTACTGGTATTGGATTGTTAAATATTAGCCAGTACCATTAAAACTAAAATATTGTAGTGTCTATGTGTTGTGAGCAATGGCTTCCTAGATTTTTGTTACTGGCTGTGTGTTGTTGGGCCGTGATTGGGTAATTAGATGGAACTGGCTGTGAGTTTTTGAGCTGTGGCTAGTGTCATCTAGCTAGATAGATTATCTGGCTGTGGGTTATGGATTTGTGGTCAGTGCCATCTAGCTAGATAGGTGGTACTTACTGTGTGTTGCTGAGCTAGACAGGCGGTACTGGCTTTGGGTTGTGGCCAGTATATTTCAGCTTGACATATGGTATTGGTGTGAGTTGTTGAGCTGTGGCTAGCTAGAAAGATGGTACTGGCTGTGGGTTGCTGGGCTCTGGCTGGCTAATTAGATGGTACTAGCTTTGGGTTATGGGCTGTGGCTAGCTAGGTATATGATACTGGTTCTGGGTTGTTTACCTGGGGCTAATATCTTGATGCTACATAAGTGGTACTGCCTATGGGTTGTTGAGCTGTGGATAGCTAGAAATATGGTATTAACTGCGCATCTTTGAGCTGTGTCTGGCTAATTAGATGGTACTGGCTGTGGGTTGTTGAGTTGTGGCCAGTACAATCTAGTTAGATAGATTGTGCTGGTCGTGGGTTGTTGAGCTGTGGCCACTGTTATCTAGCTTGATAGGTGGTATCTGGCCACAACTCATCAATTCACAGCTGGGAACCTCCGATCTAATTAGATAGTAACGGCTGTGAGTTGATGAGTTGTGGCCAGTATCAACTAGCTAATTAGATAGTACTTGCTGTAGATTGTTAACTGTGGCTAGCTAGATTCATGGTACTGGCAATGGATTGTTGAGCTTTGGCTAGTTAGATAAATGGTACTGGCTGTGCATTTTTGGGCTGTGACTGGCTAATTAGATGGTACTGGCTTCGAGTTGTTGAGCTGTGGCCAATGTCATTTAGCTAGACAGATGATACTGGCTGTGGGTTGTTGAGTTGTGGCCGGTGCCATCTAGGTGTATAGGTTATGCTGGCTGTTGTTTCATTAGCAGTGGCCAGTATAATCTAGCTAGATAGATTACACTGGCTGTGGGTTGTTGAGTTGTGACCAGTATAATCTAGCTAGATAGATTACACTGGCTGTGGGTTGATGAGCTGTGGCTAGCTAGATATATGGTACTGGTTGTGGGTTTTGAGCCTGTGGCTAGCTAATTAGATGGTACTGGCTTCGAGTTGTTGAGCTGTGGCCAGTGTCATTTAGCTAGACAGATTATACTGGCTGTAGGTTGTTGAGTTGTGGCCAGTGTCATTTAGCTAGACAGATGATACTGGCTGTGGGTTGTTGAGCTGTGGCCAGTGCCATCTAGCTGTGTAGGTTATGCTGGCTGTTGGTTCATTAGCAGTGGCCAGTATAATCTAGCTAGATAGATTACACTGACTGTGGGTTGATGAGCTGTGGCTAGCTAGATATATGGTACTGGTTGTAGGTTTTGAGCCTGCGGCTAGCTAATTAGATGGTACTGAGTGTGGGTTGTTGAGCTGTGGCCACAGTCATCTAGCTAATTAGCTGGTACTGGCCACAACTCATCAATTCACAGCTGGGAACCTCCGATCTAATTAGATGGTAACGGCTGTGGGTTGATGAGTTGTGGCCAGTATCAGCTGGCTAATTAGATGGTACTTGCTGTATATTGTTAATTGTGGCTAGCTAGATTCATGGTACTGGCTGTGGGTTGGTGAGCTTTGGCTAGCTTGATAGATGGTACTGATGATAAGATTTAGGTAAATACGATTTTGATAATGAGGAAAGTTGCAAATTCAATTTCTATAATAGCGCACATAATATACGTATAGAATAAATGTATATGTCTGTTTAAAACACACTTTCTTTATTTGTTCTTGAGCGTGAATTGCCAATTCAATTTCTATAATAGCGCACATAATATACGTATAGAATAAATGTATATCTCTGTTTAAAACACGCTTTCTTTATTTGTTCTTGAGCGTGAATTGCCAATTCAATTACTTCAATAGCGCACAAAATATACGTGTTTAATAAATGGATAGCTCTGTTTTAAACACATTTTTTTGATTTGTTCCTGAGCGTGAATTCTAAATTCTAAAGCTGTTCAATTTATTGCACATGAATTCCGAAGACGATGAGAGTATATTAAACTGCCTCGCTGAATTTGAACATTCTGAAATAAACTTAAGTGTTGAGACTGAGCGCATTTTAAAGAACGAAAAATTCAATAAAGATGTCAAGACCGTCCTTATGACTTGTCTAGGCTGTCTGTTTTCTGAGAAACCTCCTGATGGTGAGAACAGAGATGAAGAAGAAACATTCAATAAAGATGTCAAGACCGTCCTTATGACTTGTCTAGGCTGTCTGTTTTCTGAGAAACCTCCTGATAGTGAGAACAGAGATGAAGAAGAAACATTCAATAAAGATGTCAAGACCGTCCTTATGACTTGTCCAGGCTGTCTGTTTTCTGAGAAACTTTCTCATGGTGAGAACAGAGATGAAGAAGAAACATTCAATAAAGATGTCAAGACCGTCCTTATAACTTGTCTAGGCTGTCTGTCTTCTGAGAAACTTTCTCATGGTGAGGACAGAGATGAAGAAGAAACATTCAATAAAGATGTCAAGACCGTCCTTATGACTTGTCTAGGCTGTCTGTTTTCTGATTCTCATGGTGAGAACAGAGATGAAGAAGAAAAAACCAACCGGCAAGAGGAATGCACGATACTGTACGTACCTTCTGTACCTGATCAGCCAGGACTCACTGTAGGATCACGATTGTTCAGCGAACATGAACTTCCTCTGTGTGGAGTGAGAAGATATATACAGGCCGGAAAAACCGCTTTGGGTGAAAATGGCGATGAAAGCTCCTCTTCAACTGAAGACTACATCCCACAAGAATCGAATTGTAGCGGTGTTTCATCTTTTTATGGTAAAGACAAAGAGTCGGTGAGAGCACGGTCTAGTACAACCTTTAAGGTTAGAAACTTGACCGACGTTGGCATAATATCAATTCCCGATGGCATATATCAACTGTCGTCCAAATACCAGTGAGCTTATACCAGACAACGCCAATAAAGTTTCACAGTGTCTACCAACAACTACCATTCAACAGGACAGACAAGAGGAAGAAATAAGGGGAAGGAGAAAGAAGCGTAAAACAAAAGAGCAGAGAGATGCAGAGGCTTTGGAGCGGTGAACACTACAGATGGCAAAATACACCGAGCTTTGAAAAATGCAGGCGGGGGGAAATGCCACAAGAAATGTCATCATCGTTTTGCCCAACGGTTGCGTGAGGGATTAGCGATACCTTTTGGCGGATGGACTTTAGCGCCCAAAATTATTTATTAGACAATTTGTCACCTTTAAAGAGTGTAGGGAAAAAACAAAAAAAGAAAGCTGATGAGAACACGAAAAATAATACAAAAAATGGAGACCTGTGAGAGCGTTTACAGACTTTGTTTCCTGAACCGACCATGCTTTAGCGACATGATGTTTGTGGAATTCAGAAGAGGAACAGATACGTTATTTGTTTTATAAAAACACTCACAAACAAGCGGAAGCTACAGAGCTTGTTTTTCTCAACGCCTCCCATGACCTCAGGCAACCTGTGGGTAAAAGCAAACAGCCGCGAGGGGTGGGGGCCAATGAAAAGCAGGACATCCTCACCCACCATGGGCCACTCATGCCGGACATCAGGAGGTCATTTGGGATGAACCTTCTGCTGAACCCAAAGAGCAAGGGCCTCAACTCCAGAAACGAATAATATTTCCAATAATCCTTTGCAAAAAGCCATGATATCCGTTGGGTTAATAATTCTGTATAATTGTCTTGTTATTTACATTCATAGTTTGAAAATGCCTTTAAATCATTGAGGACTCTTAAACAAAAATGACTCTTGATTTCAAATAAACCTTGGAAAAAAAATATGTAAAAAATACATGTCGGAGAAGACCTCTTGATCTCACTTCCAAGTTGTGTTTTTTAGGAGTGTGTAATTTCCTTTTTGGAATTTTGAATTGTTAACTTCCTATTACAGTTGAAGACCGTGCTTGTCAAGCGATGATGCCGTACTATTTTCAAATTTATGGCACGTTTGGCATATATTTCAGCTATTATAAATAAGCGGAAACTCTAGTTGATTATAATGTTACTACCAATTACACATCTTTAACATAATAAGAAACAAGTCAATCGTTTTAAAGACTTGAATCACAATAAATCTCAAATCGTGTTTAAACCTAACTAAACAGAGTGTGAACGTGGACAGTTCTTTTATTGGTTCAATAATAATTGATCAGGCTAAAGGGTGCTCTTACACCGTTAGAGAAAGTGACCAACTCATTTATTTTGTGAGACACTGGTTAGTGACCATTGGGAAATTTCTTTCCCGTCTTTAAATTATACAAGGGCTACGCGTTTAGAGTATATAACGATCTTTTAAACCCTATGCATAATATATATATATATATATATATATTAACATACCCGCGCACACACTATCAGTAGCCTCTTGACGGAAATGCGTGCATACTACAAAGAAATAGTTTAAAAACCTGAAAAATTGATAGTATGATACGAAGATAAGATTTATTGGGTTTTTTGATATATTAAATGTAAAATGAGGATAAAGAATAAACATGGATCAAATGAAAACCAATGAAAAAGGACGAAAAATAGAATTTTCAAGTGAAAAAAGGCTAATATCCACATTCTCTTATGAAAAAAGGACTAAAATCCACATTCTCTTATGAAAAAAGGACTAAAATCCATATTCTCTTATGAAAAAAGGACTAAAATCCATATTCTCTTATGAAAAAAGGACTAAAATCCACATTCTTTTATTGAAAGGGGACTATTATTTACATTCTTTTATGGAGAAGGACTAAAATCGACATTCTCTTAAATCCCAACATAATATTTCCTAAGTGTGTTTTACAGTCTGAGGTCAATAGGTTCAAAAACTTCGGAGTTAAGGGCAAAAAACTTTTTTGGTCACTCCTAAAAAAATGTGCTTTGATGGATATTCGTCTATTTTACATAAGTTGGCAAAATGGCCTGGAATTCATGTCCGATGCTATTTTCCATCCTCGTAAACCAATAGTGGGCTGGTTTGCATGGTTCTATACTAAATTTTCCTCTGGTAAACCCACAAAAGGCTGGTATATATTGTCCTATGCTAAATTCTTTTGTGGAAAACCCATTTTGAGCTGGTATGCATGGTCCAATCTTTAGACCTATTCTCCTAACCCCATAAAGGGCGATTATCCATGGTCCGATGCAGATTTCTAATTTCTATTCCCGAAAACCCATAAAGGTGTGGTAAACATGGTCTTATGCTTAGTTCTATTGTCGTAAAGCCATAAAGAGCTGACATACATGGTCCAATGCTTAGTTTTATTCTCGTAAACCCATAATGGGCTGGTATACATGGTCCGATGCTAATTTCTTATTTCTATTCTCGTAAACCCATAATGGGCTGGTATACATGGTCCGATGCTAATTTCTATTCTCGTAAACCAAAAATGGGACAGTAAACATGGCATTCTGCTAATTTCTTTTCTCGTAAACCCATAATGGAATAGTATGCATGGTCCTAGGAAAAGTTCTATGTGGTAACCCATAAAAGTATGCATGATCCTATGCAAACTTCTATTCCTGGTAAACCTATAATAGGCCTGGTATTCATAGTCCTTTGCTTAGTTCAATTGTCGTAAACCCATGATCAGCTGGTATACATAATCCTATCCTAACTTCTCTTCTATTAAACCCATAATGGGATAGTTTACATGGGCCTATGCTTACTTCTATTCTCGTTAACCTATAAATGCTGGAATATATGGTCCTATGCTTAGTTCCTATGTCGTAAATCCATAAAAGGCTGTTATACATGGATCGATCCTTAGTTCCTATGTCGTAAACATTTAATAGGCTGTTATACATGGACCGATGCTTAGTTCTGTTGTCGTAAACCCATAATCGGCTGATATGCATGTTGCGGTGCTATTTCCTATTTTCTATTCTCGTAAACCCATAATAGGCTGGTATACATAGTCCTATTAATAGTTCTATTGACGTAAACCATTAATGGGCAGGTATACTTTACCCTATGCTAACTTCCCTTTTATTCAACCCATAAAAGAACAGTTCACATGGGTCTATGCTTACTTCTCTTTTCAAAAATCCATGATGGGCTAATATGTATTATCAAATACTAACTTCTATTCCCGAAAACCCATAATGGGCATGTACAATTATGTGGTCCTATGATAACTTCTGTTCTCGTAAACCCATAATGGTCTGGTGTACATGGTCCGATGCTAATTTCTAATTTCTATTCTCGTAAATCCATGATGGGTTGGTATATATGATCCTATGATAAGTTCTATTCTCGTAAATCCATGATTGGTTGGTATATATGGTCCTATGCTAACTTCTATTCTCGTAAATCCATGATGGGTTGGTATATATGGTCCTATGATAAGTTCTATTCTCGTAAATCCACTTTGAGTTAGGATACACGGTCCTATGCTAACTTCTATTCTTGTGAACCCATAAAGGGCTGGTATACATGGCCCGATGCTAATTTCTAATTTCTATTCTCGTAAATCCATGATGAGTTGGTATATATGATCTTATGATAAGTTCTATCCTCGTAAATCCTTGATGGGTTATTATATATGGTCCTATGATAAGTTCTATTCTCGCAAACCCACTTTGAGTTAGGATACACGGTCCTATGCTAACTTCTATTCTTGTGAACCCATAAAGGGCTGGTATACATGGTCCGATGCTAATTTCTAATTTCTATCCTCGTAAATCCATGATGGATTGGTATATATGGTCCCATGATAAAGTCTATTCTCGTAAATCCATGATGGGTTGGTATATATGGTCCTATGATAAGTTCTATTCTCGTAAATCCATGATGGGTTGGTATATATGGTCCTATGATAAGTTCTATCCTCGTAAATCCATGATGGGTTGGTATATATGGTCCTATGCTAACTTCTATTCTCGTAAATCCATGATGGGTTGGTATATATGGTCCTATGATAAGTTCTATTCTCGTAAATCCATGATGGGTTGGTATATATGGTCCTATGCTAACTTCTATTCTCGTAAATCCATGATGGGTTGGTATATATGGTCCTATGATAAGTTCTATTCTCGTAAATCCATGATGGGTTGGTATATATGGTCCTATGATAAGTTCTATCCTCGTAAATCCACTTTGAGTTAGGATACACGGTCCTATGCTGACTTCTATTCTTGTGAACCCATAAAGGGCTGATATACATGTTCCTATACAAATTCTTATTGTCTTAAACCTTTTTCCGGCTACTATACACAATCCTAGCTTCTTCTTGTAAACCCAAAATGGGTTGGTAAACATAGTTCTAAGATACGTTATATTTTCATAAACTCACTCTGGGCGTGTACACATGGTCCTATGCTAACTTCTCTCCTCACAATGGGCTGATATACATGGTCCTTTGCTTAGTTCTATTCTCTTAAACCTATAATGGGCTGGTATACCTGGTCCTATGCTTAGTTTTATTGTCATAAACCCATAGTGGGCAGGTATACATGGTCCGATGCTAATTTCTAATTTCTATTCTCTTAAACCCATAATAGGCTGGTATACATGGTCCTATGCTGTTGTTGTAAACCCAAATTCGGTCGGTAAACATAGCCCAATGCTTAGTTCTATTCTCGTAAACCCATAATGACCTGGTATACATGGTCTAATTCTTAGTTCTATTTGTTAATTAACCCAGTATACGTTGGTATCCACAGCCTGATGCTTAGTTCTATTCTCGTAAACCCATAATGTGCTGGTATACATGATGCTATGTTAAACTTTCTTCTATTAAGCCCATAATAGGATAGTTAACATGGGCCTATGCTTACTTCTCTTCTAAAAAACTCAAATGGGCTAATTGTCAAATTTCAACTTTTATTTTCGTAAACCCAAATTAGGCTGGTACATTTAGCCCTATGCTAACTTCTATTCGCGTAAAACCATAATGATCTGATCTATATAGTCCCCGTAAAGCCATAATGGGCTGGTATATATGCTCTAACGCTTAGTTCTATTCTCGTAAACCCATAATCGTCTGGTATACATAATCCCATGCCGATATCTCTTCTCGTAAACTCATAAAGGGATAAAATACAGTTCGTGGGCTACCTTCTCTTCTCGTAAGACTGTAATGAGCTTGTATAAATAGTCCTACGCTAACTTCCATTCTCTTTCACCCACAAAAGGCTGGTGTGCATTTTCCTATGCAAATTTGAATTGTCTGAAACCTTTTCGACTTATATACACGGTCCTATGATTAGTTCTAACGTCGTAAACCCATAATAGGCTCGTATACATGTTGCGATGCTTAGTTCTGTTATCGTAAACATATATAGGGCTGGTATACATTTTCCTATGCGTATTTGTATTGTTTTAAACCTTTTTCGACTTATATACATGGTCCTACAGTAACTTTTCTTTTTGTAAACAAGCAATGGGCTGGTGTACATTGTTCTACGATAATTTTTATTCTCGTAAAACCTTTTGAGCTTGTATACATGGACCTATGCGAACTTCTCTTCTCAAAAATCCATTTTGGGCTGATAAATGGTCCTATGATTAGTCCTATTGTCGTTAACCCATAATGGGCTGGTATACATGGTCCTATGATTAGTCCTATTGTCGTTAACCCATAATGGGCTGGTATAAATGGTCCTATGATTAGTCCTATTGTCGTTAACCCATAATGGGCTGATATACATGGTCCTATGATAAGTCCTATTGTCGTTAACCCATAATGGGCTGGTGTACATGGTCCTATGCTTAGTTCTATTGTAAACCCATAAAGGGCTGGCATACATGGTCCGATGCTAATTTCTAATTTCTATTCTCGTAAACCCATAATGGCCTGGTGTACATGGTCCTATGCTAACTTCTTTTCTCGTAAACCTAATTTGGGCTTGTAAACATGATCCTTTGCTACTTCTATTATCATAAACTCATAATGGTCCGGTGTACATGGTCCTGTACTAACTTCTATTCTCGAAAACCTTTAATGGATTGCTATGTCTCGGAATGTCAATGAACCCAAAAATTCTCGTGGAATCTCCGGAATACCTCTCGCTCACACAGAACCATTTGCGACACAACATACACGGTGCGGGTTTTTATTTCCTGGGTATTGTGTGTGCGTGTGTAAGTATGGGGGGGGGAGAGAAATATATATATATAGAGAGAGAGAGAGAGAGAGAGAGAGAGAGAGAGAGAGAGAGAGAGAGAGAGAGTAATAATTTTAAATTGACTTGACAATTGATTGGAAAACCAATCAAGTGGATAATGTTAATGTTTGACTCTTAATGGATATTGGAGGAGGAGGAGGTTTGAACACACAGTGCACCTCAAGGCTTTTTTTCCGGGAATTCTTGGCATTTGCCAAACGTGTAACAGCTTGTTATTTTACATAGAGGAATGTTAACCACCTACTGGTTTCTGATGCTGCTCACCAGGGGATCTTTCAGAATGATGTCTGTAACCTGTTGAGCACCACTCCACTCCATTTGTTATAATCCGCGGAGATGCAAGATGTGGCATTTTGAGCTGCCAGCTCCTGCCCGCTCTAGCATGCGCGTGCAGACTTTCATAGTGAGTTGTACGCTGATACCAGAGAGAAGAGAGGGAGAGAGAGATAGAGAAAGAGAGAGAGAGAGAGAGAGAGAGAAGGGAGAGAGAGGGGGGTAAGGAGGGAGGGAGAGAGAGAAGTGAGATATGGGGGTAAGAGGGGGGGAGAGAGAGAGAGAGAGAGAGAGAGAGAGACAGAGAGAGAGACAGAGAGAGAAAAAGAGAGAGAGAGAGAGAGAGAGAGAGAGAGAGAGAAAGTGGGAATCAAAGAGTGATAGAAAGATTTAGATTAAAGCAAAAAATGGGAAAGAATGAGTGTGCACATGAAAGAATGAAAGAGACAAAAAGATAGAGGTCTGGAGAATAAATGAAAAAAATGAGATAGAGAGTGAGAATAAAAGAGAGAGAGAGAGATAGAGAGAGAGAGAGAAACTACGACAGAAAATGGGAGGAAGGAACAGAAAGGTGTAAATGGATAGGTAGTACTTGCATTCTGGGATATATTACAAGGTTGAAATCTAAATCTATACGTGTTCTTCGACAAAGATTATAACTGGTAGACGCCATATCTTGTTAAGATTTAGAAAATGGTGACCTGTTTGAGCATCTTTGAATATCTGACAATATAAAAGCACTGCTTAGGTTCTTGGCCGAATCATACGGTGGAGTCTGGCCCTATCCAAGATTTGACAGAAACTCACCATGATTCAATAAACCTGTAAGTTTTAAAACTGAAAAAGGACGTATAGGAAATTTTAGATCTAATTACCTGGACTTTATAACTAGCGTAAATCTAATGACAGAGCTAAATGGAGGGGGTGTCAATATCAAGGTGAATAAAGTGACAGCCTAATAATTGTGAATCTGTATTTTTTTTCACATAAATATTTAAATACTATGTTTAGATATTGAATAGCCAGCGAAACCAGTTGTATTAAAAAATTATTCAACTTTATATTAAACTGGTCAGATGATCAAAGGGGAGTAACAACAAAAACTAGTGGGTACATGAGTGCAAACTAGTGGGTACATAAGTGCAAACTAGTGGGTGCATTAGTGCAAACTAGTGGGTACATTAGTGCAAAGTAGTGGGTACATTAGTACAAACTAGTGGTTACATTAGTGCAAACTAGTGGGTACATTTGTGCAAATTAGTGGTTACATTAGTACAAACTATAGGGTACATTAGTACAAACTAGTGGGTACATTAGTGCAAACTAGTGGGTACTTAAGGGCAAACTAGTGGTTACATTAGTACAAACTAGTGGTTACATTAGTGCAAACTAGTGGTTACATTAGTACAAACTAGTGGTTACATTAGTACAAACTATAGGGTACATTAGTACAAACTAGTGGTTACATTAGTACAAACTAGTGGGTACATTAGTACAAACTAGTGGTTACATTAGTACAAACTACTGGGTACATTAGTGCAAACTAGTGGTTACATTAGTACAAACTAGTGGGTATATTAGAGCAAACTAGTGGTTACATTAGTGCAAACTAGTGGGTACATTAGCACAAACTAGTGGTTACATTAGAGCAAACTAGAGGGTACATTAGTGGAAATTAGTGGGTACATTAGTGCAAACTAGTGGGTACATTAGTGCAAACTAGTGGGTACATTAGTACAAAGTAGTGGGTACGTTATTACAAACTAGTGGTTACATTAGTACAAACTAATAACTTATTTTTTGCTGTTTCGGGCAATTATTTCATTCAGTGGTGTTCACGACATCTCGGAAAGATACGTCGAACGGACGCTTAAAACGTAGAAGATGATTTAGTGCAGTAAATGCTGTAGAAAGTTTTCTCGACAAAAAGATTTTTTATTTTCTTACCAAGAGCAATGCGTTTTAATTCAAAATGGAAGTTGCACTTTGACTGCCTTGTACTGAGGAAAATATGTTGGACTGTGGATAAACAGGTATGCGCCAGCAATGCTCAGTTTGATTAGAAAATAAACTGGTTTATCCCATGTCTAACAGCGAAAAGAAGTGCAAAAAACTTCCATGACTCTAGACCACGCAGCCCCTGAGCCACAGCGGATGTCCACAGTCGCGGGACATATTACCTTGATGTTGTTCCCGTGTTGCCGGTAAACGAACAATCAACGTACCGGAACAAGACTTTTTTGAAGTAATTTTGTGTTTCAAGAAAAAAGAAAAAAAAAGTTAAATGCCACACCCACTCTACCTAAAAAATTTTGGATTGTAGTTTCTCGTTCGCCATAGGGCATTTTTGTCTCTACGTGGTTTACACTCTGACAATTTTTTTTTCTATGTTATTTTGTCTGACAATGCTGCTCCCTTACGAAAAAAGGGACGAATATCGGCAAAATGGCCATACAGACTTTTTGGTACCATGTGAAAGAGCATGAAAAGCTGCATCTGTCTAGGTTGGCCCTAAGACTATGCGACAAATTAGACATACAGATACGGAAGAATATTTTTAAATCACGCTAATAAACTTATGGAAGAAGGACGAATATCTGGTTCACTTATGAAAGAACAACGAATATCTGGTTCACTTATAAAAGAAGGACCAATATCTAGTTCACTTATGAAAGAAGGACGAATATCTGTTTCACTTATGAAAGAACAACGAATATCTGGTTCACTTATAAAAGAAGAACGAATATCTAGTTTACTTATGAAAGAAGGACGAATATCTGGTTCACTTATGAAAGAACAACGAATATTTGGTTCACTTATAAAAGAAGGACGAATATCTAGTTCACTTATGAAAGAAGGACGAATATCTGGTTCACTTATGAAAGAAGGACGAATATCTGGTTCATTTACGAAAGAAGGACGAATATCTGGTTCACTTACGAAAGAAGGACGAATATCTGAATCACTGATGAAAGAAGGACGAATATCTGAATCACTTATGAAAGAACAACGAATATCTGGTTCACTTAGGAAAGAAGGACGAATATCTGGTTCACTTATGAAAGAAGGACGAATATCTGGTTCACTTATGAAAGAAGGACGAATATCTGGTTCACTTATGAAAGAAGGACGAATATCTGGTTCACTTACGAAAGAAGGACGAATATCTGGTTCACTTATGAAAGAAGGACGAATATCTGGTTCACTTATGAAAGAAGGACGAATATCTGGTTCACTTATGAATGAAGGATAAACACTGGTATATTCCCTTTTTGATTAAAAAATAAACCCGAAAAGACAAATTTTTATGACGAAAGGAAGAATGCACCGATACTTGTCGTTTTTTCTCCGTATTAAATTTTAGAGACTATGATGATAATTATTACATGCATGTTAGATATTATTCGGGCCCAATGGCCGTTTTCATAAATAAGTAAACAAATAAATTGGATGTATGACTTTGCGCTTCAAAATCTGATGATAGGAAATCAAGTAAATATGATATTGATAGTGAGGAAAATCGCAAATTCAATTCCTACAATAGCGCACAAAATATACGTGTTTAAGAAATGGATAGATCTGTTTTAAGCACACTTTCTTCATTTAATCTTGAGCATGAATTGTAAACTCCAAAGCTGTTCAATTTATTGCACATGAATTCCGAAGAAGATGAGAGTATGATAAACTGTCTCGCTGAATTTGAACATTCTGAAATAAACTTAAGTGTTAAGACTGAGCGCATTTTAAGAACAAAAAAGTTCAATAAAGATGTCAAGACCGTCCTTAATACTTGTCCAGGCTGTCTGTCTTCTGAGAAACCTTCTCATGGTGAGATCAGGGATGAAGGAGAAAAAATCAACTCCAGAACGAATAATATTTGCAATAATCCTTTGCAAAAAATCATGATATCCTTTGTGTAAATAATTATATATAATTGTTTTGTTATTTATACACGTAGTTTGAAAATGCCTTTAAATCATTGAGGACACTGAAACAAAAATTACTCTTGATTGCAAATAAACCTTGGATAAAAAATTTGTAAAAAATACATGTCGTAAAAGAACCTACTGATCTCATTTCATAGTTGTGTTTTTTAAGAGTGTTTGATTTTCTTTCCGGTATTTCTCTAATTGAATCGTTAACTTCCTGTTACAATTGAAGACCACGGGTATAAAGCAATGATGCAATACTATTTTTAAATTTATCGCATGTTTACCATTTACTATGAACATGTGGCCTTATATTTGGGCTATCATAAATACGCGGAAATTCTAGTTGACTAACATGTTACTACCGATTACACATCCTTCTCATAATAAGAAACAAGTCAATCGTTTTAAAGACTAATATCACAATAAAACTCAATCCGTGCTTAAACTAACTAAACAGAGTGCGAGCGGGGTCCGTTCTGATCTGTGGCCTTTTATTGGTTCAATAATAATTTGTCACGCTAAACGGTGCTCGTACACCGTTAGAGAAAGTGACCAACTCATTTATTTTGATAGATTCTGGCGCATCAGCCAACAGTGTGTCAATACAAGTCTGCAAAAAGCTAAACATTACGTCTCTTAAGCCGACAAAGAAGAAAATTTATTGGTATGAATCCAAAGAGCCGTTAGAACTCATAGGTGAATTTGATGCAGAAGTCAGTCATGCTGAACAGAACAGACTTGGCTACATTCTGTGTCATTGAGCAAGGAGACGCAATCCTTGGCAGCGTCACTGCAACACACACGAATTTGATTCTCTACCTGACCACAGATCCATAACATCAAAGCACAGAAACCAGAGGACGAGTACCCTCAGTGCTTTGAAAGATTTGGAAAATTAAAGCACTACGAGATGAAATCGCATGTAGATCCAAAATGAGAAACAACCAGTTAAAAGACTTCCATATTCACTACAAAAGAAAATAGATGACAAGATCAAATAGTTAGAGGCAGAAGACATTATAGAGAAAGTAAATTGACCTACCCCATGGGTCTCCCCAATACATGTTGTACCTAAAGGTGAAAATGATATTAGAATTGTAGTGGACATGAGAAGGGTTAATGAAGCCATCATTAGAGAAATACATCCGATTCCTACTGTAGAAGAAGCGTTGCAAGAATTAAATGGAAATGCATATTTTTCAGAACTTGATTTTAGATCGGGGTACCACCAAATTGTGTCAGAGGAAAATTCCGGAGACATCACAACTTTCGTAACACCTCAAGGAATGTTTCGATATAAACGATTACTTTTCGGAGTAAAAAGAGCACCTGAAAAATTCCAGTACATCATCGAACAATAATTCTCTGGTTTGGAAGGAGTTTGAAACATCAGTGGCAATATGATGGTGTTCGGAAAAGATGAAGAGGAATACGATAGAAGTTTGGAAAGAGTATCGCAAAGAGTTCCAGAAGTAGGCTAAAAGCTGAACAAAGAGAAATGCAAGTTCAGGCAAACAGAATTGATGTTTTTCGGGCATTTTGTTTCTCAGAAAGGAATTAACATCCATTCCAAGAAAGTGGAAGCCCTGCTTGAAACAAGAAAACCACATACTCAACAAGATTTAATAAAGTGTTGTTGAAAGTGTGCAGAACAGCCAAAACAGAAGGTAAAGATTGGAAAAAACAAATTCCAAAGCTTTTGCTTCAATACAAGTCAACAAATCATCAAACTACTGGGATTAGCCCTACTGAACTTTAACTTGGTAATGTACTAACCAGACAAACAATAGACAGACAAGTGAGAATCACAGACAAGAGAAACAAAGATAGAACAAAGTGCTCTGCTGACAGTCATGACAATGCTAGACCAACTAACATTGCAGAAGATGATAAAGTATTGCTAAAACAAGAGAAGACAAACAAATTGTCATAACCTTTTGAATCAACTTTTTTTTAGAAAGTGATAAAAAAAGGGTAACAGTGTAGTCTTGCAAAGTAATGAGGGTGTCCAAAATAAAGAAATGTAACTTTTGTAATTCAATGACAGTAGACAAATTGTCTGTCATAACCTTTTGAACTAATGTTTTTTAGAAAGTGATTTAAAAAAAGGGTAACAGTGTAGTCTTTCAAAGTAAACACGGTGTCACAAAACAAAGAAATGTATATTTTGTAAAGAAATACAATGGCAATAGACAGACAGAATTGACATCCAGAAGCATAGAACAGTTTTATAAAACAAACATACATAGACAAGATATGGCTGTGACTGAACACAGCCAGACAACTGACTTCACTGTGACAGTGAGAATGAGTGGACAAGTAAAACTGTTGTAAGAACGAAAGGGATCGGTGACTGTGACAGTGAGAATGAGGGGACAAGTAAATGAGTGGACAAGTAAATGAGTGGACAAGTAAAACTGTTGTAAGAACGAAAGGGATCGGTGACTGTGACAGTGAGAATGAGGGGACAAGTAAATGAGTGGACAAGTAAATGAGTGGACAAGTAAATGAGTGGACAAGTAAAACTGTTGTAAGAACGAAGGGGATCGGTGACTGTGACAGTGAGAATGAGGGGACAAGTAAATGAGTGGACAAGTAAAACTGTTGTAAGAACAAAAGGGATCCGTGACTGTGACAGTGAGAATGAGGGGACAAGTAAATGAGTGGACAAGTAAATGAGTGGACAAGTAAAACTGTTGTAAGAACAAAAGGGATCCGTGACTGTGACAGTGAGAATGAGGGGACAAGTAAATGAGTGGACAAGTAAATGAGTGGACAAGTAAAACTGTTGTAAGAACAAAAGGGATCCGTGACTGTGACAGTGAGAATGAGGGGACAAGTAAATGAGTGGACAAGTAAAACTGTTGTAAGATCAAAAGGGATCCGTGACTGTGACAGTGAGAATGAGAGGACAAGTAAATGAGTGGACAAGTAAATGAGTGGACAAGTAAAACTGTTGTAAGCACGAAAGGGATCTGTGACTGTGACAGTGAGAATGAGGGGACAAGTAAATGAGTGGACAAGTAAATGAGTGGACAAGTAAAACTGTTGTAAGAACGAAAGGGATCGGTGACTGTGACAGTGAGAATGAGGGGACAAGTAAATGAGTGGACAAGTAAATGAGTGGACAAGTAAAACTGTTGTAAGAACGAAAGGGATCGGTGACTGTGACAGTGAGAATGAGTGGACAAGTAAAACTGTTGTAAGAACGAAAGGGATCGGTGACTGTGACAGTGAGAATGAGTGGACAACTAAAACTGTTGTAAGAAAGAAAGAGATCGGTGACTGTTGACCGAGAAGAAAAGACAGATGCTGACATGAGTGACAAACCTAAAACCGCTATAAGGAGATCGGATAAACACCTGTTTTTGTTTTTGTTTTTAACTTTGCATTTAAATGAAATAGGACTGACAATTTTCCGTATATTGTTATGACAAAATTGTTTAATTACATGTATTCTTTGGTTTAGATTATGCAGGCTAAATCTATTTAAAATATTAGTTCTAAGATTAAGAATTGTGTTTACATCAAAATTCAACAACTATGTAAAATAACTGGATCTGTAGAGTCAATAATTATAGTGACTGAAATCATTAATTGATATTTATTTTTATTCTTTTTATATTCTAAAACACGAGCAATTAGATCTCAGCAATTAATAACTTGGCGTGACTATTTCGAATGGATATAAGAATGTTCACCGGTGGTACTTTAAATTTAGTTCACTAGTTTAAAACTAAAGTTCTAGCTGGAGTTGTTTTACAAGCAAATTAGTTATATAATTTTAGCGTGCAAATTTGTCATACCGTATTACTTTGGTTCATCCTGTTTAATTGTTTAATTAAGAATTGCCTATCAATATTGTGTTGATGGAAAAGATGTATATGTTGAAAGAAAAGGATGAAAGAACCATTTGAAAAGATGATGAAAGAATCTTTGGAAAGAAAGGATGAAAGAAACATTGGAAAGAAAAGGATGAAAGAAACATTTGAAAGAAAAGGATGAAAGAAACATTTGAAAGAAAAGGATGAAAGAAACATTTGAAAGAAAAGGATGAAAGAAACATTTGAAAGAAAAGGATGAAAGAAACATTGGAAAGAAAAGGATGAAAGAAACATTTGAAAGAAAAGGATTAAAGAAACGTTTGAGAGAAAAGGATGAGAGAAACATTTGAAAGAAAAGGATGAGAGAAACATTTGAAAGAAAAGGGTGAGAGAAACGTTTGAAAGAAAAGGATGAAAGAA
>JAWDGP010005211.1:87500-92500 GCA_033675545.1 Elysia crispata
TTCTCTCTGTCTTTCTTTTTCTCTAGCCATCTATCTTTCTTTCTTTCTCTCTCACTCTCACTCTCTCTCTCTTTCTCTCTCTATCTCTCTCGCTCTCCCTCTTTTTCTCTCTCTCTGCCTCTCTTTTTCACTTTCTCTCTCCCTTTCATTTTATCTATCTATCTATCTATCTATCTATCTATCTATCTATCTATCTATCTATCTATCTATCTATCTATCTATCTATCTATCTATCTATCTATCTATCTATCTATCTATCTATCTATCTATCTATCTATCTATCTATCTATCATTCTATCTATCTTTCTTTCGTTCTCTCTCTCTCTCTCCCTTGTTTAGCCCTCAGACTCATACAAACTTTCCTCGATGTATCTGTATAATTATTTCATAAGTTTGAAGAGTACTAGAGTGTTTTTGAAATTTATTATCTCCGCATTTTATTTATTTCTTTTATTTTTTTTTTTTAATTTATTTATTTATTTATTTATTTATTTTATTATTTTTTTTTTTTGGGGGGTTGGGGGTGGGATGGGGGAAAGAGGAGGCGGGAGACATGCGTCATTTTACCTTTGGAAGATACAATAAATCTTTCTAAAAATCAACAGCCTTAGAATCCTTCAGAAAAGTTGATTATAACTGGCATTATCATATTTCTCAAGCTAATGTCGCTGTACCGGGCACGGTGACCCCCACTACACAACTTTTGATGGTTTTCACATTGATATGTTTGAGCCCTGCAAGTACATAAAATATCAGGGCATCAGTGCTCTTTTAGATATTGGGAACCATTCAGACTTTATCTTCGTCGCAAAGGATTCAAATAAGATTCTTTCCTACATAGTGTGATATCACGATATAAAATTTTCATAAGTTTTCGAAATGCCGACTCAAATGGCAAAGGAGGGAAAAGATTATATTACGATTAAATGTTATTTCACTTAATGCCGTTTTCTCAATGATTCTTCGCATCCTCATTCCTTATCATAATCATCTCCATCATCATAATTATCATCATTATCATCATCATCATCATCATAATTATCATCATTATCATCATCACCATCATCATCATCATCACCATCACCATGATCACAATCATCATCATCATCATCGCCATTATCATCATCATCATCATCATCATCATCATCACCATTATCATCATCATCATCCTCACAATCATCACCATTATCACCATCATTATCATCATTATCATCATCACATTCATAATTATCATCATATGTATGATTGTTTAGAAATTGCAAGTAAAGGTTCAGATGTCTTTTTTTGCTACTTCATGAAAAACTTAAAGTTTTCGGTTTAAAGCCCGCTGTATAATTGTGAGTAGTAGAAAAAAAACAACAGATGCAGGTCATCTTGACAATCTGTCGGAGTACGAGTAGGACAAGAGGAATTCTAAACTCAGGCAGATATTGCTATAGATACTAGAATCTATGAATCGACATTGGTTCTCTCTATAATGCACTAGTAATAAAATTTTCAGAAAAAAAATAAAATAATAGCGAAATATAGATCTAGAACGAATGATTTGGATTGCTAGTAAATAAAACAGCGTTAAGTTTAAAGCAGTTGTCTAGGTGAGTCAAAAGGGACTGGAAAAATTCGTTCATATTCAAGGACCACATCTTTCTTCTTGTTCTAATCAGTAGAAATATCGCAGAGCTACGTCTCTGGTTTGTCAGACTTGTTACTCTCTCTCTCTCTCTCTCTCTCTCTCTCTCTCTCTCTCTCTCTCTTTCTCTCTCTCTCTCTCTATCTCTATTAATATCTTAGAAAAATTCAGAGATTTGTGAATTTTTTAAATTCAAATTTTTGAAATGGGAATGGATTATATAATTATAAAGAATGTTATGAAAATATTTACAGACATTTTTTTAAATTTCTTTTATGTCATACTATATAAATGATTTTAGTAGTAGTAGTAAAAAATAATCATGTTTATGATAAATCATCATGATTATGATGATTAAGATGATGATGATGATGATGATGATGATGATGATGATGATAACAATAATAATAATAATAATAATAATAATAATAATAATAATAATAATAATAATAATAATAATAATAATAATAATAATAATAATAATAATAATAATAATAATAATAATAATAATAATAATAATAATAATAATAATAATAATAATAATAATAATAATAATAATAATAATAATAATAATAATAATAATAATAATAATAATAATAACAACAACAACAACAACAACAACAACAACAACAACAACAACAACAACAACAAAAATACTTTACAAACGGGTAGTAAACTAGATTTTGAGTAAAGGTTGTGGTTGGTCCTATTTTTTTCAACCCGAGTAACCTCAAAACAAACACAAAGTTCTATGCCGGAATTCGAAAGTGAGCACTGTGGCTTTTCTCACCAATGCTTTGGCGGCAGTACCATTACAGTTGTCTATTTTAGGATCTGACCTTATTAAATCAGTAACAAAGAAGTATAACTCTTTTGGTTTTAAGAGTGTAGACTGACATAGATTGGCTTGTTGTTAACGAATATGAGTAGATTTAAATTACAAAAGAACGGCGACATGTTTCCAGCAACTGATTACACATCATGCTTGCCTTTACTTAACGGCTAAAAGAACTTTTTTTGTATAGGAATATCCTGATAGCCCTCAGCGTCTTGTTTTTGTTTTCTTGCAGGAAATCACGCGTACAAACTGGTCTCTGAAACCTTTAGCGCATGCGCAATATACGTAAAGGTTTATAGCGTGGTTGAGGAAGCTGAAAGCCCAAAGTGTAAAAAACGTATCGGAATTTATTATGAAGTTTAGGACAAAGCGGCAGTCCAAATTCTTTGTTTTATTTATCTTTACGTACAAAAAGATGTTGAAAAATGCTAAAGGAAATGTTAAAACTGCAAAGCAAACGACCGTTACGACCATTATGCGGGTCAACTGAGTCTCCATGGTGACAGAGAGTCGAGAATTCTGCTCAGCTTGTGTAGCGATAGTTTGCCTGTGACGAATGGTACTTCTTAAGTGACAAGCGGTGAGGATTGTGAAAACTTTGATCAAATCTCCAGGTATAATTATGTAGATCAATTGTTGAAGAATTGTTTGTCCAAGGATTAAGGCAAAAGGAAAGCGTCTATCTTTATAAAAATCGATGGAGAAACCCACGAAACATAGAACTAAACTCATGATGAAGGCAGCACCGAAACTGAGAAATGTAGCCCGTCTCGTGTAGAGTCTGGACTTCAAGAAAGGATATCGAACCGACACGAATCTCTCCTGACAGATCATCACCAGGATCCAGTGGGACAAAGTCTGGAAAACCCTGTAGAAATAAACGCTGATTAAGATTTCTGAGGGAGGCTCCCTGGTGATATTGTAAACCGTCGGGTTAGCGAGTAAAAGAGCTGCAAAGTCCGAGATCGCCAGGAAACTCATGTATCGCTTAGTAGGACTGACCGCCTTGCTGAACAGGCTGACCAAAGCAAGGACACTTCCGGGCAGGCCGAAAACCAGGGCGATGCAGAATACGGTGCCCACGTGAATGGAAGCCCCTGCCACCAGGTCGTTAATCTGGCGGACCTCTTCCTCGGAAAATGTGCAGTCTTCATCGAGAGTGCCGGGTTGGTCTGGAAGAGGCGTGACCGAAGACTTGCCTAGAAATTAACGGTTTAAAATCTGGTTGAAAGTCTGGTTTAGATTTGGCATGAACGTCGAGTTAGTTTTGACGTACTCAGCTGCAGAAACCCCAGGACTAGAGAACTCGTGTGTAGATGTTGACAACTTCAGGGTGCACAGGGTAACTCTTGGATTTGTCGTCCCTTGCTTGCAAAGTGTGGATCTAACCGATCCAATACTGACAAGAAACCTTATGAAAGAATTTCTAGCACATGGTCAATAAAGTCGGAAGATAATTTTGAAAGAAAATGTCACTTTGAAAAATTATTAACAATAAAATAAAACAAAGCAAAGAGCTTTGTCTAGAACTTCTATTGACGGACCTCTTTCACCACAAACACAAGAAATAAACTGACAACAAGTGTGAGAAAATTAGATGAAATAATACACTGCACACCACAGCGATATCTGCAATGCTACACCGGCGACCTATGCATGCTGGCCCATGCTATGGGAGAAACTGATGATAAAACTAAAATTCAATTGAGTATATATATCTCAGGGCGGCCAATTAGAGAAATTTGTTCGCTTTACGCCCGCGTTAGTGCGCTATCCGGGTTAGTGAAACTGAAACAAAGCTTTGATGAAAACAGTTGCGTCACATATAAACAAACCTGTCACTGAGCCCACTGCAGTATGGCGTTGACAGAATCCAAGCTACATTCTCCAAACATTGTCTAAACTTGTCACTGAGCCCACTGCAGTATGGCGTTAACAGAATCCAAGCTACATTCTCCAAACATTGTCTAAAGCTGCCACTCAGCCCGCTGCAGTATGCCGTTGACAGAATCCAAGCTACCTTCTCCAAACATTGTCTAAAGCTGTCACTGAGCCCACTGCAGTATGGCGTTGACAGAATCCAAGCTGCATTCTCCAAACATTGTCTAAAGCTGTCACTGAGCCCGCTGCAGTATGGCTTTGACAGAATCCAAGCTACATTCTCCAAACATTGTCTAAAGCTGTCACTGAGCCCGCTGCAGTATGGCGTTGACAAAATCCAAGCTACATTCTCCAAACATTGTCTAAACCTGTCTTCTCATCTTGTTTGAGTCAAGCAGTTTATTTTCCATTGAAAATGTCAGTCACTGGAGAATTGCTATCAGTTCTAGTACTGTTATTTCTTGTTGAACGGAATGTGTTTTTTTTTCTTTATATGTTTCTACTCTTTGTTAATGTATGAATAAAAGATATAAAATTGATTGAAGCCAATTTCTCTATTGAAACAGTCTTATTTAGCTCTATCCGTCCCGAGACAGATAATAAATACTTTAACAATTGTGCATATGTATATATGTATATATATATATATAT
>JAWDGP010005211.1:102500-125000 GCA_033675545.1 Elysia crispata
TCAATTTTGTTATTATCATTATCTATCTATTTATCTATCTATCCATCCATTTATCTATCTATCTATCTGTCTATCTATCTCTCTTTTTTTCTCTGTCTGTAGATACATATCAATAACATGTTCTTTATATTTTTCATGTTAATCGGCTAATTTGGGTCTCAAGGTCTAGGTTTGTGGTTGCTTTTTCTAGTCTATTTATTTCTTTATTTACAATAACTTGCAATTTTAGATCCTTAGGTTTAGCTCCGTCTCTCCCAGCCTCTAGCGATGTTTGACTGCCTTCTTGTCGCTCTCTTGACTTGACAAAGAGGTTGAGAGAGACAGAGAAAGAAAGAGAAGGAGAATAATAAGAGGAACGAAGAAGAGAAAGGGAGGGAGAGAGAGAACGAAAGAGACAGATATGTAAAGCGAGGGAGAGAGAAGGTAGAGAGAGAGTCACGGATGGAACGAGGGAGACAGGAAGAGGGAAGGACAGAGAAAGAAAGAGAGAGAGAGAGAGAGAGAGAGAGAGAGAGAGAGAGAGAGGGAGGGAGGAAGTGAGAGATATTGAAAAAATGACAATTTGGTGGACCAAGTGCCAGACTTTCGACAAAGAGGCAGAGAGAGAAAAAGCAAGAGGGAGACAGGCAAATGTAAAGAGCTAGAGAGAAAGGGTGGGAGAGAGAGAGAGAGAAAGAAAAAGACAGATAGTTATAACACTGGAGAGATAAGGGAGAAACAGAGACATGTAGATATAAATATATATATATATATATATATATATATATATATAGAGAGAGAGAGAGAGAGAGGGAGAGAGAGGTGCCGAGTACAAAACTTAGATGAAACAATAAACCCCAAAAAGCTTTATTATGAAAATCCTGTATCTATTACTTTTTTTATTCTCGATTTTATTTTGAGAAACATTGACAACACATAATTATAAATATACGTCAAAATGACATTGTTGATTAAAATTTATATTATAATTGAAAGCTCATGTTAATCAAATAAATAATATAAAAGTTAGCGTATAAAGTATCACCGTT
This sequence comes from Elysia crispata, assembly GCA_033675545.1. Taxonomy (NCBI): domain Eukaryota; kingdom Metazoa; phylum Mollusca; class Gastropoda; family Plakobranchidae; genus Elysia; species Elysia crispata. The sequence goes on from JAWDGP010005211.1 coordinate 103,529, forward strand.
AAGGGTTAAAAAGTACGTTCATGATAATATCGATGAAAAATTGAGAAATTTGTCAATTTTTAAAATTACAAATCACTAAAAATTGAAATAGGTTATGGAGAATTTGGAAGACAAAGAGACAGACTTTTGAGAAAGAGCCTGAGAAAGAGAGATAGACAGATGGATATACAGAGGGAGAGAGAGACAGAAAGATGGACACAGACAGACAGCTAGACAGAGGGAGAGAGAGAGGGAGGGAGAGAGAAAGAGAGAGAGATAGAGAGAGAGAGGGAGTGAGTAAGAGAGAGACAGAGACAGAGAGAGAGAGATGAAATAAATCCAGACAATTAGGCAGACAAAGACACATTTTTGCAAAAAACGCTGAGAGAGAGAAATAGAAAGAGAGAGATAAATGAACAAAAAGACAGTTTGCTGGACAAAGAGCCAGACAGACTTTTGAGAAAGAGGTGCAGAGAGAGAGAAAGCGACAGAAAGAGAGGGACAGAGAGAGAAAGAGAGAGAGAGAGAGAGTGAAAGACAGATAGATAGAAACAGCGAGAGAGAGGTAGGGAGGGAGAAAGAAAGAGGCAGATAGGTAGAGCGAGGGAGAGATAAAGGAAGGGAGACGTACATATATATAAACAGGAAGAGAGAGAGAGAGAATGAGAGAGAGAGAGTGAAGGGAGAGAGACCTATACATATAAAGAGGAAGAGAGAGAGAAGGGAGAGAGACTTATACATATAAAGAGCGAGAGAGAGAGAGAGAGAGAGAGAAGGGGGAGACAGAGACAGAGAGAGAGAAAGAGAGAAAAGAGACGCTGAGTATAAAAATAAGTTAAATCATTGAACCCCTAAAAGCTCTATTAGGTAAATCCGGTACGTATCCTTTTTCTTATTGTCGATTTTTTTTATAGGTTTTTTTTTTTTGTTTTTTTTTTTTTTGGGAAACATTGACAACACATAATCATAAATGTACACCAAAATAACAATGTTGATTAAAAAGTTTACAATTTTCTTTTTTTTTTTTACTGTCACGTAAAAAAAAAAAGAATGGATGACATATAATTTAATCTTTAAAGAATCATCATTGAGGATGAAAAAGTACGTTAATAATCATATCAATGATCAATTGAGAGACTTGGAAACTTTCTTTAATTTTCAAATGACGGAAAAAATGGAAAAAGGTTGTAAAGAATTTAATTAAAATCTTTAGAATAGGATTTGTTTAAAATTACATGTTATTCAAAAAGAATGATTAAAGCAGTAGTAATAATAATAATCATGAAATTAATAATATTGAAGAATATGATGATAATGGTGTAACTGATGATGATGATGGCGATAAAAACAAAAATGTTATAATAATAATAATAATAATAAAAATAATAATAATAATAATAATAATAATAATAATAATAATAATAATAATAATAATAATAATAATAATAATAATAATAATAATAATAATTCTAATAATAGAAATTAAAATACTACTATTACTACTACTACTACTACTACTACTACTACTACTACTACTACTACTACTACTACTACTACTACTACTACTACTACTACTACTACTACTACTACTACTACTACTACTACTACTACTACTACTACTACTACTACTACTACTACTACTACTACAACTATTTTTCTTAGAACTACTTCTACTTCTGCTGCTGCTACTACTACTACTACTACTACTAATACTACTACTACTACTACTACTACTACTACTACTACTACTACTACTACTACTACTACTAAATCAAGATTTACACGACCAGATGCATACTGAGCCAAAAGACATTTGTAACTCTTTCAAAGAATTCTATGAAACTCTGTACAGCTCAGAGCCCACCTGCCTACATACCCAGAATACATTCATGGAATATGTGAAATCTTTAGTGGAAGGAAGAAAGGCAGAACTAGACACACCAGTAACTTTGGTAGATCTAAAAAATCGCGCTTCAAGCCATGCAATCAAATAAAACATCAGGACTAGATGGTTTAACAGTAGAATTTCATAAACATTTCTTCGATAGATTAAGCCCCTTTTTTTAAAAATGACTCAAGAAGCATACCTAAAACAGCAGCTCCCAGAAAGCCTAAGTCTGTCGTATATGATTGTCATCCCTAAAGACAAACCCGAAAGACCAGATCTAAAAAATTACCGACCCATCTCCCTTCTAAACGACGATTATAAAATCATAAGCAAATCAATCTCAAATAAGCTCAGGCCTCATATGGCTAAGCTCGTACACGAAAACCAACAGTGCTCAATCGCAGGCCGAAAAATATTAAACCACTACTTACACTTCATAAAAGATATCATTACAAATACACAAGAGAAACAAACACATGCAGCTATTATAAGCCTCGATCAAAAAAATACATTTAACAAAGTCGATCACGATTATCTTTTCAAAAACATAACCGCGCATAACCTAGGAACACAAATGGAAACTTGGATAAAAACTTTATATAGAAAACCGCAAATCCAAATCCTTGTAAATCACACGCTTAGCGATTCTTTTACCCTCACACGGTCCATCAGACAGGGATACAGCTTATCTCCTCTTCTGTATGTCCTCTCCATAGAGCCGTCACTAGAATATATCAGACAAACAATAACGGGCATTGATATACCCGGTCAAAAAAAGGGGAAGATTGCGGCCTATGCCGATGACGCGACTTCTTTTTTCATTAAAGCAAATTATGAAATGCGGCAAATCATAGATGCATTCACTCTTTTCGGTAAGCGTAGTGGACCCAAATTAAACCTAGAGAAAGCATTAGCAACGGGACTAGGGAAGTGGGAAAACAAAGCCGACTACCGTTTCGGAATCGAAGGGAAAAACGAAATTAAAATTTACGGCATCACTTTTACCAATATACCAGAAGAGACAGCTAAGAAAACTTGGGAAAAACTCACTTCACAAACCCAATCTCTCTTAGCTTACTACAAACGGCTCCAAACCACAATCTTCTGTAGGTGCATATATCGTCAACACTATAGTACTATCCAAACTCATATGTCCCTGCACCATCGCTACTACCTCAAAGAGATAAATACAGAAACTACAACTTTTATATTTGACGATACTCTGAAAAACGTAAAAAGAACAAAACTCGCATAAACGAAACGAAACGGAGGTATTGGACTTCAACACATACAATCAAGAATCACCGCGCTCAGAGTGGGATGTTAAACAGAAATAATAAACAAAATAGAAACAAGCATCCCCTAGCGCAGTACTACTTTGATCTGAAGCTGTACGCCTTCTAAGATGACAAAACAATAAACTGCACTACTTTGGCCGCTCGCTCACACCTTTCCACGCCTCATGTAACAAAACTCTGGCCAATCACCGAGACATTATAGGCAAAGATACTAAAGCAGCATTATATAGAGCTAAGGACAAAAATAGCGACACCACTACACCATAGAATAAAAGTCGCATACAGATATGGACTAACAGACTGCACACAGTGCTTCAAAAACACCCATAACAGATACTCCACCCACAAAGAAAAAGAAACAACATTTCGGTTGTTGTGCAACATGACAGCTGTTAGACCGACACTTACAAAATGCCCATTTTGCAAAACCAACACACTGAGGGAAGAACATCTGTTCACACAGTGCCCAGTACTTCTCCCAGTCCACACCTCTCTACAGGACACTCTTGAACAATTACTAAAAGAGGAGATAGATATCATGCTAAACACTTTCTCAGTTGCCCAACAGAAGACAAGGCAGCTGATAGCGCATTTGTTAGGATCATACAGACATATTATTTGGAAAGTCTTCATGAACACACAATGTGAAAACACAACAATGACAGCGCAAACTGTCTCCATCTTGCGGGACTATAAACAGAACAACATCATAGTTCAGCATATTTGAAGCTATTGTAGAAACGGAAGTATTTGCTAATCATAATGTGATATCATCTATGATTGAGTATGTCTGTAAACAATGTGCATTTTATCTCGATGTAGCTCAAGCTCGCTACACATTCTTGACTCATTCTATTTTCTAAATTATGTCACTTGTAACGATTTGAAGTTATGCAATCTCTTAAATTGTATATATAGATATTAGATGATAGGGAGAGACAGAAGAAAGAAAAGAAAAAAAAACAGCGCGAAGAGTGTGAGAGAGAGGAATTGAGAGGGGTAGAGAGACAAATATATAGAAAGAGGGAGAGAAAGAGACAGATAAATAGAAAGTGGAAGAAAGAGAGAGATAAGAAAAAGGCAGATAGACAGAAAAAAAATAGACAATTTGAAAGACAAAGAGTCAGACATTTAATAAAGAGGCTCACAGAGAGAGAATAAGAGAGAGAGAGACAGAGAGAGAGAATGAGAGAGAGAGAGAACGAGGTAGAGAGATGAAGGGAGAAAGAGAGAGAGAAAGAAAGAGACAGAATAAGAGAGGAAAGAGAGAGAGAGATAGAGAGAGAGAGAGAGAGACATATAAAGAGGAAGGTTGAAGGAGAGGGAGACAAAGACAAAGGAAACACTAAGAATTAAAAAAAAATAATTAAACATACAACCCCTAATCATCTAAATTAAGAAAACTTTGTTTCTGTATATTATTTTTTTATTAAGAGAAACATACACAACACAAAATTATAAAAGTGTACCAAAATAATATTGTTTATAAAAATCACAATTATTATTGAAAGCACAAGTTAAATAAAGAGATGACTCAAAAAATAGCGTATAAAAAATCATCGTTGAGAATAAAAAAAGTACATAAATAAAAATAATATCGATTATCAATTGAAAGAATGTTAAGACTTTTTTTATTTTCAAATGACTAAAAATGGAAATAGGTTATAAAGAATGCAGTTAAAATCTTTAGAATAGAACTTTTTTTACATTTCATGTTAGTGTTAAATAATGATTATAGAATTAGTAACAGTAATCATAAAATAAATGATATTGAAGACGATGGTGATAATAGTGTAAATAATGATGATGATGATGATGATGATGATGATGATGATGATGATGATGATGATGATGATGATGATGATGATGTTGGTGATGTTGTTGATGATGATGATGATGATGATAATGGTGATGATGGTGATGATGATGATGTTAATGATGTTCATAAAAACAATTTAGGAAATATAGAAATAATAATAATAATAATAATAATAATAATAATAATAATAATAATAATAATAATAATAATAATAATAATAATAATAATAATAATAATAATAATAATAATGAAAATAATAAAAAGATAATAGTAATAATAATAATAATAATAATAATAATAATAATAATAATAATAATAATAATAATAATAATAATAATAATAATAATAATAACAATAAAAAAAACACCAGCAACAATTATAGTAACAACAACAACAACAACAACAACAACAACAACAACAACAACAACAACAACAATACTTTGCGACCGGGCTGTAAACTGAATTTTGAGTAAAGGTTGTGGTTGGTCGTATTTTGCAACCCGAGTAACCTCAAAACAAAGACAAAGATCTCTACGGGAATTTGAACGTTAGTACTCTAGCTTTACTCCCCAGTGCGTTAGCGTCTGAACCATTACCACGGTCCATTTGAGGATTTGTTCTTATTTAATCTGTGACAACGAAGCATGATTCTTTTGATTCAAAAAACGTAGACGTTCAATAGAGAAAGCTGTTAGCATTCAAGTGACCACGGTAATATTAAACTGCGTGTATCCCAAAGATCGTACACTTTCAATAGAGAAAGCTGTTAGCATTCAAGTGACTACGGTGATATTAAACAGCGTTTGTAACAAAGAGCGTAGACTTTCAGTAGAGAAAGCTGATAGCTTTCAAGTGGCTACGGTCATATGAAACTGCGTGTGTAAAAAAGAGCATAGACTTGCAATAGAGAAAGCTGATAACAGTCAAGTGACTACGGTCATATGAAACTGCGTCTGTAAAAAAGAGCATAGACTTTCAATAGAGAAAGCTGATAACAGTCAAGTAACTAAGGTAATATTTAACTGCGTGTATACCAATGATCGTACACTTTTAATAGACAAAGCTGTTAAAAGTCAAGTGACTAAGGTAATATTAAACTGAGTGTGTAAAAAGGAGCATGGACTTCAAGTAGAGAAAGCTGTAAACATTCAAGTGACTACGGTCATATGAAACTGCGTGTGTAAAAAAAAGCATAGACTTTCAATAGAGAAAGCTGATAACAGTCAAGTGACTACGGTCATATGAAACTGCGTCTGTAAAAAAGAGCATAGACTTTCAATAGAGAAAGCTGATAACAGTCAAGTGACTACGGTCATATGAAACTGCGTCTGTAAAAAAGAGCATAGACTTTCAATAGAGAAAGCTGATAACAGTCAAGTAACTAAGGTAATATTAAACTGCGTGTATACCAATGATCGTACACTTTTAATAGACAAAGCTGTTAAAAGTCATGTGACTAAGGTATTATTAAACAGCGTTTGTAACAAAGATCGTACACTTTCAATAGAGAAAGCTGGTACCAGTCAAGTGACTACGGTAATATTAAACTGCGTGGGTAAAAAAGAGCATAGACTTTTAATAGAGAAAGCTGTTACCAGTCAAGTGACTACGGTAATATTAAACTGCGTGGGTAAAAAAGAGCATATACTTTCAATAGAGAAAGCTGTTAACAGTCAAGTGACTACGGTATTATTAAACAGCGTTTGTAACAAAGAGCATAGACTTTCAATAGAGAAAGCTGTTAACAGTCAAGTGACTATGGTAATATTAAACTGCGTGTGTAAAAAAGAGCACAGACGTAGATTGGCTTGTTATAAACAATTATTAATTGATTTAAACTTGATTAACGGGCACGCGAAAAGCTTATAGTAACTCTTCACACACCATATTACTAGTCTTTACTTAAGACATTGTATTTCTTGTTGAAAGGATTATCCTAATAACCCTCAACGTCTTGTTTCTGTTTTCGTGCAGCAAATCACGCGTAAAAACTGGTTCCTGAAACCTTTAGCGCATGCGCAATACACGTAAAAGTTTATAGCGTGGTTGAAGAAGCTGAAAGCCCAAAGTGTGTAAAATATATTTGTAAATTTTGCGTAAGCGAGGCGGCAGAACAAGGTGTATGTTTCTTTCCACAATAGGCGGTCAAAGATGTGGATAAATGCCCAAGGAAAAGTAAAAACTGCAAAGCAAACGACCGTTACGAACATCAGTCGGGTCAACTGAGTCTCCATGGTGACAGAGCGTCGAGAATTCTGCTCTGATTGTGGACCGATAGTTTCCCTGTGTCGAACGTTTCTTCTTAAGTGACGAGCGGTGAGGATTGTGAAAATGATGATCAAACCTCCAGGTATAACTATGTAGATTAATTTGTAAAGAATTGTTACGGCCGCCTCCAGGTCAAGGTACATGAAATTGAAATAGGCATCGCTGAGGTAACTACCCGGGAAAGGAACCAAGCTCACGGTGAAGGCAGCACCGACACTGAGAAATGTGGCCCGTCTCGTGTAGAGTCTGGACTTCTGGAAAGGATATCGAACCGACACGAATCTCTCCACACAGATCAAAGCCAGGTTCCAGTGGGAGAAAGCCTGGAAAATTCTGGTGCCGTAAAAGATGATACATTCCAGTTGTGTGAGAAACTGATCCGTGACGACATTGTAAGCGGTCAAGCTGGCGAGTAGAAGAGCTGTAAAGTCCGAGATCGCCAGGAAACTCATGTACCGCGTCGTAGGACTGACCGCCATGCTGGTCAAGATGACCAAAGCAAGGACACTTCCGGGCAGACCGAATATCAGGGCGATAGAGAATATGATGTTCACTTGGATATGAGTCGCTTCATCCACTGCCTTTATCCGGCGTAACTCTTCTACGGTAAGAGGCGGGCAGGGTTCATTGAAGTTACCGTTCTTGCCTAGAGAAGGCTTAACGGAAGTGTTTTCTGGAAATAGAGTCTGGTTTTGATTAAACGTCAAGATCTTATTGACGTGCTCAGCTGTAGAGACCCAAGCACCAGGGAAATCATATGGTTCCCAGGATGAAGGGGTCGATAACGCCATGACCCTTGAAGTCCTCCTCAGATTTGTCGCCACCTTCTTTGGAGAGTGTGGATCGAACCGTTTTTTTTTTGTTTTCTCCAATGCTGACAACAGACCTTTCCAAGTTTTTTCGTAGAAGATCACACGGAAAATTGAGGTCAGGCTAAAAAACGAAAAAAGATAAAAATTACTATGGTCATAATTATGGTAAGGATGAAATAAAATAGACGTGCATATGTAACCAGACCTAGCTAGGTGTATATTTCCTTAACTTACTTAGTTACTACTACAATAAGACCCGCTAGTCTAGTTATCTATAGAAGCTCAGTGCTTCCTCCTACTCTAAGTAATTGCAGGCCCTAATTGGTTATGGTAGCGTGCCTAGCAGCCGTGCAATACTAAAGAGTCCACACTCTTGGGTCCTTGAGTATCAGTGGAATACTTAGGCCACTGTTCCCTAACTAATGAAAGTTCTATACCAGCCTCCCTACACATAATAGACTGTAGGAGTGGTAGAAAACAGTTCATGAGGATGATGATGATGGAGATGATTATAAGAATAATATTAACGATGATAATAATGAAAGGAATAATAATTGTAATCACAATAATAACAATCATAATAATAATAATAGTAATAACAATAACAATAATAATAATAATAACAATAATAATAATGATAATAATAATAATAATAATAATAATAATAATAATAATAATAATAATAATAATAATAATAATAATAACAATAATGATAATAATAATAGTAAAATACTGCTACTACTTCTACTACTACTACTACTACTACTACTACTACTACTACTACTACTACTACTACTACTACTACTACTACTGCTACCACTGCTACCACTACTACTACTACTACTACTACGCCTACTACTACTACTACTACTACTACTACTACTACTACTACTACTACTACTACTACTACTACTACTACTACTAGTACTACTACCACTACTACTACTACTACTACTACTACTACTACTACTACTACTACTACTACTACTACTACTACTACTACTACTACTACTACTACTACTACTACTAATAATAATAATAATAATAATAATAATAATAATAATAATAATAATAATAATAGCGAACGGTTTTGCTTGTTTCCATAGTTTTTATAGACATATTTTCACCAGTGTAAGATGCGTATTGTGTGTAATAAAATGATCTTCTAGAAGCCGAGAGAATTCAGATTTTAGACATAAGGACGATTCTTATTCCTGTTCGTTTTGAATAAATGAATTATTGGATCAGGGGCCGACTCTATAATAAAATATAAAAGTTCCTAAAATTTTTAAAACCTCTATCAAGTAGTCAAAAAATTTGGAAATGATTTTCTTTTAAAAAGTGTCACCTTGAAAAATCATTAAAAAAAAAAAATGGAAGTTAAGAAATATGCTTGAAACTGCTAAAAAGCTGATTTGACTTCAAACACAAAATGGTAGGAAAGTTCAGAAATATTGTTAGATTAATATACATCACACCACTGAGAACCAATCTGAACGATGTGGGGAATATAATCGTCAGAGATCTCTGGAGCAATGTAAAGATCTAACACATGCATTACTATTGAAAGTTGAACTGTGGTCAGTGCCATCAAGCTAGCTTGCTTATCAAGCTGGTACTGACTGTGGGTTCTTGATTTGTGGCCAAAGACTTCTAACTAGATAGACGATACTTACTATGGATTGTTAATGGTAGCCAGTGCCATCTAGCTAGATAGGTGGTACTGCCGGTGGGTTGCTGAGTTTTTGCTAGCTAGATAGGTGGTACTGGTTATAGGTTGTTGGGCTGTAGCTAGCTAGATAGATTTTAGTGATTATGAGTTGTTGGGCTGTAGCTAGCTAGCTAGATGGTACTAGCTATAGGGTTGTTGAGCTGTGGCTAACTAGATAGATAATAAAAGCTGTGGGTTCTTGAGCTGTGGCTAGTGCCATCTACCTGGATAGATGTTACAAGCTGTGGATTGTTGAGCTGTGGCCAGTGCCATCAGGTTAGATAGATGATACAAGCTGTGGGTTGTTGAGCTGTGGCCAGTGCCATCAGGCTAGATAGATGATACAAGCTGTGGGTTGTTGAGCTGTGGCCAGTGCCATCAGGCTAGATAGATGATACAAGCTGTGGGTTGTTGCGCTGTGACCAGTGCCATCAGGCTAGATAGATGATACAAGCTGTGAGTTATTGAGCTGTGGCCAGTGCTATCAGGCTAGATAGATGATACAAGCTGTGGGTTGTTGAGCTGTGGCGAGTGCCATCAGGCTAGATAGATGATACAAGCTGTGGGTTATTGAGCTGTGGCTAGTGCCATCAGGCTAGATAGATGATACAAGCTGTGGGTTGTTGAGCTGTGGCCAGTGCCATCAGGCTAGATAGATGATACAAGCTGTGAGTTGTTGAGCTGTGACCAGTGCCATCAGGCTAGATAAATGATACAAGCTGTGGGTTATTGAGCTGTGGCCAGTGCTATCAGGCTAGATAGATGATACAAGCTGTGGGTTGTTGAGCTGTGGCGAGTGCCATCAGGCTAGATAGATGATACAAGCTGTGGGTTATTGAGCTGTGGCTAGTGCCATCAGGCTAGATAGATGATACAAGCTGTGGGTTGTTGAGCTGTGGCCAGTGCCATCAGGCTAGATAGATGATACAAGCTGTGAGTTGTTGAGCTGTGACCAGTGCCATCAGGCTAGATAAATGATACAAGCTGTGGGTTATTGAGCTTTGACAAGTGCCATCAGGCTAGATAGATGATACAAGCTGTGAGTTGTTGAGCTGTGACCAGTGCCATCAGGCTAGATAGATGATACAAGCTGTGGGTTGTTGAGCTGTGGCAAGTGCCATCTAGCTGAATAGATGATACAAGCTGTGGGTTGTTGAGCTGTGGCTAACTAGATAAATGATACAAGCTGTGGGTTGTTGAGCTGTAGCTTACTAGATAGATGATACAAGGTGTGGGTTTTTGAGCTGTGGCTAACTAGATAGATGATACAAGCTGTGGGTTGTTGAGCTGTGGCTAACTAGATAGATGATACAAGCTGTGGGTTGTTGAGCTGTGGCCAGTGCCATCAGGCTAGATAGATGATACAAGCTGTGGGTTGTTGCGCTGTGACCAGTGCCATCAGACTAGATAGATGATACAAGCTGTGAGTTATTGAGCTGTGGCCAGTGCTATCAGGCTAGATAGATGATACAAGCTGTGGGTTGTTGAGCTGTGGCGAGTGCCATCAGGCTAGATAGATGATACAAGCTGTGGGTTATTGAGCTGTGGCTAGTGCCATCAGGCTAGATAGATGATACAAGCTGTGGGTTGTTGAGCTGTGGCCAGTGCCATCAGGCTAGATAGATGATACAAGCTGTGAGTTGTTGAGCTGTGACCAGTGCCATCAGGCTAGATAAATGATACAAGCTGTGGGTTATTGAGCTTTGACGAGTGCCATCAGGCTAGATAGATGATACAAGCTGTGAGTTGTTGAGCTGTGACCAGTGCCATCAGGCTAGATAGATGATACAAGCTATGAGTTGTTGAGCTGTGACCAGTGTCATCAGGCTAGATAGATGATACAAGCTGTGAGTTGTTGAGCTGTGACCAGTGCCATCAAGCTCGATAGATGATACTAGCTGTGAGTTGTTGAGCTCTGTCCAGTGCCATCTAGCTGGATAGATGATACAAGCTGTGGGTTCTTGAGCTGTGGCCAGTGCCATCTAGCTGGTAAGATGATACAAGCTGTGGGTTGTTGAGCTGTGGCTAACTAGATAGATGATACAAGCTGTGGGTTGTTGAGCTGCTGCTTACTAGATAGTTGATACAAGGTGTGGGTTTTTGAGCTGTGGCTAACTAGATAGATGATACAAGCTGTGGGTTGTTGAGCTGCTGCTTACTAGATAGTTGATACAAGGTGTGGGTTTTTGAGCTGTGGCTAACTAGATAGATGATACAAGCTGTGGGTTGTTGATCTGTGGCTAACTAGATAGATGATACAAGCTGTGGGTTGTTGAGCTATGGTCAGTGCCATCAGGCTGGCTAAATGATACAAGCTGTGGGCTATTTAGTTGTGGCCAATGCCATCAGGCCGGATAGATGATACAAGCTGTGGGTTATTGAGCTGTGGCTAGTGCCATCTAGCTGGATAGATGATACAAGCTGTGGGTGGTTGAGCTGTGGCCAGTGCCATCAGGCTAGATAGATGATACAAGCTGTGAGTTGTTGAGCTGTGGCTAGTGCCATCAGGCTAGATAGATGATACAAGCTATGAGTTGTTGAGCTGTGACCAGTGTCATCAGGCTAGATATATGATACAAGCTGTGAGTTGTTGAGCTGTGACCAGTGCCATCAAGCTCGATAGATGATACAAGCTGTGAGTTGTTGAGCTCTGTCCAGTGCCATCTAGCTGGATAGATGATACAAGCTGTGGGTTCTTGAGCTGTGGCCAGTGCCATCTAGCTGGTAAGATGATACAAGCTGTGGGTTGTTGAGCTGTGGCTAACTAGATAGATGATACAAGCTGTGGGTTGTTGAGCTGCTGCTTACTAGATAGTTGATACAATCTGTGGGTTGTTGAGCTGTGGCTAACTAGATAGATGATACAAGATGTGGGTTATTGAGCTGTGGCTAACTAGATAGATGATACAAGCTGTGGGTTGTTGAGCTATGGTCAGTGCCGTGAGGCTAGATAGATGATACAAACTGTGAGTTATTGAGCTGTGGCCAGTGCCATCAGGCTAGATAGATGATACAAGCTGTGGGTTGTTGAGCTGTGGCCAGTGCTATCAGGCTAGATAGATGATACAAGCTGTGGGTTATTGAGCTGTGGCTAGTGCCATCAGGCTAGATAGATGATACAAGCTGTGGGTTGTTGAGCTATGGTCAGTGCCATCAGGCTGGATAAATGATACAAGCTGCGGGCTATTGAGTTGTGGCCAATGCCATCAGGCTAGATAGATGATACAAGCTGTGGGTTATTGAGCTTTGACCAGTGCCATCAGGCTAGATAGATGATACAAGCTATGAGTTGTTGAGCTGTGACCAGTGCCATCAGGCTAGATAGATGATACAAGCTGTGAGTTGTTGAGCTGTGACCAATGTCATCAAGCTAGATAGATGATACAAGCTGTGAGTTCTTGAGCTGTGGCTAGTGCTTTCAGGCTAGATAGATGATACAAGCTGTGAGTTTTTGAGCTGTGTCTAGTGCCATCTAGCTGGATAGATGATACAAGCTGTGGGTATTTGAGCTGTGGCCAGTGCCATCTAGCTGGATAGATGATACAAGCTGTGGGTTTTTGAGCTGTGGCTAACTAGATAGATGATACAAGCTGTGGGTTGTTGAACTGCTGCTTACTAGATAGATGATACAATCTGTGGGTTCTTGAGCTGTGGCTAACTAGATAGATGATACAAGCTGTGGGTTATTGAGCTGTGGCTAACTACAAAGATGATACAAGCTGTGGGATGTTGAGCTATGGTCAGTGCCGTGAGGCTAGATAGATGTTACAAGCTGTGGGTTTTTAAGCTGTGGCCAGTGCCATCAGGCTAGATAGATAATACAAGCTGTGGGTTTTTGAGCTGTGGCCAGTGCCATCAGGCTAGATAGATGATACAAGCTGTGAATTTTTGAGCTGTGGTCAGTGCCATCACGCTAGCTAGATGATACAATCTATGGGTTGTTGAGCTATGGTCAGTGCCATCAGGCTAGATAGATGATACAAGATGTGGGTTTTTGAGCTATGGTTAGTGCCATCAGGCTAGATAGATGATACAAGCTGTGGGTTGTTGAGCTGTGGCCAGTGCCATAAGGCTAAATAGACGATACAAGCTGTGGTTTGTTTAGCTGTGGCCAGTGCCATCAGGCTAGATAGATGATATAAGCTGTTGGTTGTTAAACTGTGGCCAGTGCAATCTGGCTAGATAGATGATATAAGCTGTGGGTTTGTTGACCTGCGGCCAGTGCCAACAGGCTAGATAGATGATACAAACTGTGGGTTGTTAAACTTTGGCCAGTGCAATCTGGCTAGATAGATGATACAAGCTGTGGGTGGTTGAGCTGTGGCCAGTGCCATCAGGCCGGATAGATGATACAAGCTTTGGGTTGTTGAGCTGTGACCAATGCCATCAGGTTAGATAGATGATACAAGCTGTGGTTTGTTGAGCTGTGACCAGTGGCATCAGGCCGGATAGATGATACAAGCTGTGGGTTGTTAAACTGTGGCCAGTGCAATCTGGCTAGATAGATAATACAAGCTGTGGGTTATTGAGCTGTGGCTAGTGCCATCATGCTATATAGATGATACAAGCTGTGGGTTGTTGAGCTGTGGCCAGTGCCATCAGGCTAGATAGATGATACAAGCTGTGAGTTGTTGAGCTGTGACCAGTGCCATCAGGCTAGATAGATGATACAAGCTGTGGGTTATTGAGCTTTGACAAGTGCCATCAGGCTAGATAGATGATACAAGCTGTGAGTTGTTGAGCTGTGACCAGTGCCATCAGGCTAGATAGATGATACAAGCTGTGGGTTGTTGAGCTGTGGCAAGTGCCATCTAGCTGAATAGATGATACAAGCTGTTGATTGTTGAGCTGTGGCTAACTAGATAAATGATACAAGCTGTGGGTTGTTGAGCTGTAGCTTACTAGATAGATGATACAAGGTGTGGGTTTTTGAGCTGTGGCTAACTAGATAGATGATACAAGCTGTGGGTTGTTGATCTGTGGCTAACTAGATAGATGATACAAGCTGTGGGTTGTTGAGCTATGGTCAGTGCCATCAGGCTGGATAAATGATACAAGCTGTGGGCTATTGAGTTGTGGCCAATGCCATCAGGCCGGATAGATGATACAAGCTGTGGGTTATTGAGCTGTGGCTAGTGCCATCTAGCTGGATAGATGATACAAGCTGTGGGTGGTTGAGCTGTGGCCAGTGCCATCAGGCTAGATAGATGATACAAGCTGTGAGTTGTTGAGCTGTGGCTAGTGCCATCAGGCTAGATAGATGATACAAGCTATGAGTTGTTGAGCTGTGACCAGTGCCATCAGGCTAGATAGATGATACAAGCTGTGAGTTGTTGAGCTGTGACCAGTGCCATCAAGCTCGATAGATGATACAAGCTGTGAGTTGTTGAGCTCTGTCCAGTGCCATCTAGCTGGATAGATGATACAAGCTGTGGGTTCTTGAGCTGTGGCCAGTGCCATCTAGCTGGTAAGATGATACAAGCTGTGGGTTGTTGAGCTGTGGCTAACTAGATAAATGATACAAGCTGTCGGTTGTTGAGCTGCTGCTTACTAGATAGTTGATACAATCTGTGGGTTGTTGAGCTGTGGCTAACTAGATAGATGATACAAGCTGTGGGTTGTTGAGCTGTGGCTAACTAGATAGATGATACAAGCTGTGGGTTGTTGAGCTATGGTCAGTGCCGTGAGGCTAGATAAATGATACAAGCTGTGGGTTTTTGAGCTGTGGCCAGTGCCATCAGGCTAGATAGATAATACAAGCTGTGGGTTTTTGAGCTGTGGCCAGTGCCATCAGGCTAGATACATGATACAAGCTGTGGGTTTTTAAGCTGTGGTCAGTGCCATCACGCTAGATAGATGATACAATCTATGGGTTGTTGAGCTATGGTCAGTGCCATCAGGCTAGATAGATGATACAAGCTGTGAGTTGTTGAGCTGTGACCAGTGCCATCAAGCTAGATAGATGATACAAGCTGTGAGTTATTGAGCTGTGGCCAGTGCCATCAGGCTAGATAGATGATACAAGCTGTGGGTTGTTGAGCTGTGGCCAGTGCCATCTAGCTGAATGGATGATACAAGCTGTGGGTTGTTGAGCTGTGGCTAACTAGATAGATGATACAAGCTGTGGGTTGTTGAGCTGTGGCTTACTAGATAGATGATACAAGCTGTGGGTTGTTGAGCTGTGGCTAACTAGATAGATGATACAAGCTGTGGGTTGTTGATCTGTGGCTAACTAGGTAGATGATACAAGCTGTGGGTTATTGAGCTTTGACAAGTGCCATCAGGCTAGATAGATGATACAAGCTGTGAGTTGTTGAGCTGTGACCAGTGCCATCAGGCTAGATAGATGATACAAGCTGTGGGTTGTTGAGCTTTGGCAAGTGCCATCTTGCTGAATAGATGATACAAGCTGTTGGTTGTTGAGCTGTGGCTAACTAGATAAATGATACAAGCTGTGGGTTGTTGAGCTGTAGCTTACTAGATAGATGATACAAGGTGTGGGTTTTTGAGCTGTGGCTAACTAGATAGATGATACAAGCTGTGGGTTGTTGATCTGTGGCTAACTTGATAGATGATACAAGCTGTGGGTTGTTGAGCTATGGTCAGTGCCATCAGGCTGGATAAATGATACAAGCTGTGGGCTATTGAGTTGTGGCCAATGCCATCAGGCCGGATAGATGATACAAGCTGTGGGTTATTGAGCTGTGGCTAGTGCCATCTAGCTGGATAGATGATACAAGCTGTGGGTGGTTGAGCTGTGGCCAGTGCCATCAGGCTAGATAGATGATACAAGCTGTGAGTTGTTGAGCTGTGGCTAGTGCCATCAGGCTAGATAGATGATACAAGCTATGAGTTGTTGAGCTGTGACCAGTGCCATCAGGCTAGATAGATGATACAAGCTGTGAGTTGTTGAGCTGTGACCAGTGCCATCAAGCTCGATAGATGATACAAGCTGTGAGTTGTTGAGCTCTGTCCAGTGCCATCTAGCTGGATAGATGATACAAGCTGTGGGTTCTTGAGCTGTGGCCAGTTCCATCTAGCTGGTAAGATGATACAAGCTGTGGGTTGTTGAGCTGTGGCTAACTAGATAGATGATAGAAGCTGTGGGTTGTTGAGCTGCTGCTTACTAGATAGTTGATACAATCTGTGGGTTGTTGAGCTGTGGCTAACTAGATAGATGATACAAGCTGTGGGTTGTTGAGCTGTGGCTAATTAGATAGATGATACAAGCTGTGGGTTGTTGAGCTATGGTCAGTGCCGTGAGGCTAGATAGATGATACAAGCTGTGGGTTTTTGAGCTGTGGCCAGTGCCATCAGGCTAGATAGATAATACAAGCTGTGGGTTTTTGAGCTGTGGCCAGTGCCATCAGGCTAGATAGATGATACAAGCTGTGGGTTTTTTAGTCTGTGGTCAGTGCCATCACGCTAGATAGATGATACAATCTATGGGTTGTTGAGCTATGGTCAGTGCCATCAGACTAGATAGATGATAAAAGCTGTGGGTTTTTGAGCTATGGTCAGTGCCATCAGGCTAGATAGATGATACAAGCTGTGGTTTATTGAGCTTTGACCAGTGCCATCAGGCTAGATAGATGATACAAGCTGTGAGTTGTTGAGCTGTGACCAGTGCCATCAGGCTAGATAGATGATACAAGCTGTGAGTTGTTGAGCTGTGACCAGTGCCATCAAGCTAGATAGATGATACAAGCTGTGAGTTATTGAGCTGTGGCCAGTGCCATCAGGCTAGATAGATGATACAATCTGTGGATTCTTGAGCTGTGGCTAACTAGATAGATGATACAAGCTGTGGGTTATTGAGCTGTGGCTAACTACAAAGATGATACAAGCTGTGGGATGTTGAGCTATGGTCAGTGCCGTGAGGCTAGATAGATGATAAAAGCTGTGGGTTTTTGAGCTGTGGTCAGTGCCATCACGCTAGCTAGATGATACAATCTATGGGTTGTTGAGCTATGGTCAGTGCCATCAGGCTAGATAGATGATACAAGATGTGGGTTTTTGAGCTATGGTTAGTGCCATCAGGCTAGATAGATGATACAAGCTGTGGGTTGTTGAGCTGTGGCCAGTGCCATAAGGCTAAATAGATGATACAAGCTGTGGTTTGTTTAGCTGTGGCCAGTGCCATCAGGCTAGATAGATGATATAAGCTGTTGGTTGTTAAACTGTGGCCAGTGCAATCTGGCTAGATAGATGATATAAGCTGTGGGTTTGTTGACCTGCGGCCAGTGCCAACAGGCTAGATAGATGATACAAACTGTGGGTTGTTAAACTGTGGCCAGTGCAATCTGGCTAGATAGATGATACAAGCTGTGGTTTGTTGAGCTGTGGCCAGTGCCATCAGGCCGGATAGATGATACAAGCTTTGGGTTGTTGAGCTGTGACCAATGCCATCAGGTTAGATAGATGATACAAGGTGTGGGTTGTTGAACTGTGACCAGTGCCATCAGGCCGGATAGATGATACAAGCTGTGGGTTGTTAAACTGTGGCCAGTGCAATCTGGCTAGATAGATAATACAAGCTGTGGGTTGTTGAGCTGTGGCCATTGCCATCAGGCTAGATAGATGATGCAAGCTGTGGGTTGTTGAGCTGCGGCCAGTGCCATTAAGATGCCATTTTTTTCATCTCAGCCGCAGTATCACAGCTCCGGATCCCACGTGATGGTTTAACAACCCTTCGAGAAACTAACTAGGAAGGTAAGGGGTCAGTTCCTCATTACAATGGCTCGTTATCCCGCCTATGAACAAGAATAAGACTTCTAAACAGATTGCTCTACAGTAAGACTAATTAGGGGTTGTAACTAGAGTGAATTCATAGACTTATGCTTAGTAACTGATATAGCGATAGTCTCAAACGCAATAAAATCGTCTCAAATTTATTTATTATCATTCGTTATTCAAATGAATTAGGCATACAGGATAATGCAGGAAATAAACCATAGGGTTTTATCAAACAAACTAATAGAACAATCAAAATAAATATAATGAATCAAGGCCTAGTCAACAACTCTAGCTCTACATGACTAAGATTAAAGATCTCATTTACATACCATGGTCGCCGAATTTTTCACTTATTGCAGAGTAGTTAAGCAACGCACCAAAACTTCGAGATAATCGAAGGCCTCATTTTAGAACCTTACAAACACTACTCGACTCCTACAACCTGGTAGATATTTTTGAAGAAATAAGCCCGGACAGTACAGACATAACACACACATGAACAGTTACAAAAAAAAAACAAGCAATCGTCTAGACAGAATATACGCAAACAAAAATGTCCACCTCGGCCAAGTGCTTTATCTAAAATAAACGCTAAATTTCTCCGATCACAAGGGCGTCCTAGCACATATTGAATTATCGCGCTCACCCAAACCCGCTCTAAATAAAGATCACCACATTGGAAATTGAGTAACATTCTTCTCACAAATAAATTCTACACAAAAGAAATAGAAACAATAACAAAAGCAAACTTAGACGACCTAGAAACTAAGGAAAGAAGAGGAGAAGTTGGACAACTATGGGGAAACCATGAAAGCCAGTTTATACACCGAAAGAAAACAATAACGTATCTAGACAGGCAAGAAAAACAGGCATATCGAGAGCTGCTAAAGACAATCCTACAAGCGAAACAACAAAGGTACACCGCACAAACGCACATGCTGGAAATAGAAGCAGATACCTATCTTCAGCAACAACATAAAGGTACACAAATCCGAACTAAGCTATGACTTACTTGACTTAGGGCCTTCCGCGTCTCAGTCGTCCGACGGGGGCGCTTCGGCAGCTTTTCGGATTCCCGTCGACAGCTCTCTCCATTGCTGTCTGCTCTGGGCGATGCATCTTAGGTGTTCGAGGTCTTCCCTAGTTGTGAGTTGTAGTGTGTTTTCTTGTAGTCTTGATAGGTCTTTGTTGAGGACGACTGGTAGTGTTGTTAAAGGGCGGCCCCGAAACTTTTTTCCGTGTGTGGCGAAATAGCTGTAAGCTATACAGCAACGTAAATGAAACACCCACGAAACAATTTCTAACAATCGAGCAAAATGTGCAACAAAACAGGCAGATAAAAGAAATCAAGAGTTTACACGACCAGATGCATACTGAGCCAAAAGACATTTGTAACTCTTTCAAAGAATTCTATGAAACTCTGTGCAGCTCAAAGCCCACCTGCCTACATACCCAGAACACATTCTTAGAATATGTGAAATCTTTAGCGGAAGAAAGCAAGAAAGGCAGAACTGGACACACCAACAATTTTGGTAGATCTAAAAAACGCGCTTCAAGCCATGCAACCAAACAAAACACCAGGACCATATGGTTTAACAGTAGAATTTCACAAACATTTCTTCGATAGATTAAGCCCCTTATCTTTAAAAATTACTCAAAAAGCACACATAAAACAGCAGCTTCAGAAAGCCTAAGCCTGTCGTATTATCACTGTCATCCCTAAGGACAAACCTGATAGAACAGATATAAAAAATTTCCAACCCATCTCCTTTCTAAACGACGATTATAAAAACACATGCAGCTATCATAAGCCTCGATAAAAAATACATTTAACAGGGTCGATCACGATTATCTTTTTTTTTTTAAATATAACCGCACATAGCTTAGGAACACAAATGGAAACTTGGATAAAAACTTTGTATAGAAAACCGCAAAGCCAATCACACGCTTAGCGATCCTTTTAAGCTCACACGGTCCATCAGACAAAGATGCATCTTATCTCCCCTGCTGTATGTCCTCTCCATAGATCCGCCATTAGAATATATCAGACAAACAATAACGGGCATTGATATACCGGGTAAAAAAATGGAGAAGGTTGCGGCCTATGTCGATCACGCGACTTTTTTTTTATTAAAGCAAATTATGAAATGCGGCAAATCATAGATGCATTCACTCTTTTCGGTAAGCGTAGTGGACCTAAATTAAACCTAGAGAAAGCATTAGCAACGGGACTAGGGAAGTGGAAAAACAAAGCCGACTACCGTTTTGGAATCGAAGGGAAAAACGAAATTAAAATTTACGGCATCACTTTCACCAATAGACCAGAACAGACAGCTAAGAAAACTTGGGAAAAACTCGCCTCACAAACCCAATCTCTCTTAGCTTACTACAAGCGGCTCCAAACCACAATCTTCTGTAGGTGCATATATCGTCAACACTATAGTACTATCCAAACTCATATGTCCCTGCACCATCTTCAACATTCCCGGCTACTACTCAAAGAGATAAATACAGAAACTACAACTTTTATATTTGACGATACTCTGAAAAACGTAAACAGAACAAAACTCGCATAAACGAAACACAACGGTGGTATCGGACTTCAACACATACAATGAAGAATCACCGCGCTCAGAGTGGGATATTAAACAGAAATAGTAAACAAAATAGAAACAAGCATCCCCTAGCGCACTACTACTTTGATCTGAAGCTGTACGCCTTCTAAGATGACAAAACAATAAACCGCACTACTTTGGCCGCTCGCTCTCACCTTTCCACGCCTCATGTAACAAAACTCTGGCCAATCACCGAGACCTTATAGGCAAAGATACTAGAGCAGCATTATATAGAGCTAAGGACAGAAATAGCGACACTACTACACGAAAGAATAAAAGTCGTAATACAGATATGGACTAACAGACTGCACACAGTGCTTCAAAAACACCCATAACAGATACTCTA
>JAWDGP010005211.1:130000-160364 GCA_033675545.1 Elysia crispata
GAATTAAAACAAATAATAATGCAACACAAGTAGCTTTCACAATAGTTCAATAATACCCACAATAACTTCTCTCTAAAATTCCAAACAATACTACTAGTATTATCCAACGTGGCCTCCAGACACTCCAAAAAGATACTGACAAGGAGTCTTTCCGAGCTCTACAATTTATAGTACAAGCTCAGTCGGCAAAGTTCCCCGTCAAAGACTTCCCTGGTTTCCCAGTTCGTCCCTAGAACAAGGGCCAATGCCGACCGAGGAAAATCTACTCCGTCGAACGGAACAACCCTTTTCCCCAACTAAAACATCACCCGACCGAGATCATAGAATCTACGGAAACCATCGTTACATCTACGTACGATTCCAGCATCCCCCGATCAAAGCATCACATAGCTGAATACGACCAGCAGTCTCCCTAAATTCCCCAAGCTCCCCGAATCAAAGCACGTCAGAAAACCGACCGAACAAAATTTTCTCTGGCCAGCTGGACAAGAACAGATGAATAGATCGGGTAGTCAATGTACTCATTACATGAAACAAAGTATCTTCCGAACTATTAAAGAAATACGAACAACACGCTAGAGGGGCGGAGACTATTTTCCCGCCATTAAACTAAGTCTACTAACAAGCTAGATGCGCACGTGGCTCCACCCACAAGCTCATAATTGACACAATAAAGATCAGTTCTAAAGGCCTACTGCTACTGCCACAAATAAATGAAAGTTCTATACCAGCCTCCCTACACATAATAGACTGTAGGAGTGGTAGAAAACAGATGATGAGGATGATGATGATGGAGATGATTATAAGAATAATAATAACGATGATAATAATCAAAGTAATAATAATTGTAATCACAATAATAACAATCATAATTATAAAAATAATAATAATAATAATAATAATAATAATAATAATAATAATAATAATAATAATAATAATAATAATAATAATAATAATAATAATAATAATAATAATAATAATAATAATAATAGTAAAATACTGCTACTACTACTACTACTACTACTACTACTACTACTACTACTACTACTACTACTACTACTACTACTACTACTACTACTACTACTACTACTACTACTACTACTACTACTACTACTACTAATAATAATAATAATAATTATAATAGCTAACGGTTTTGCTTTTTTCCATAGTTTTTATAGAACATATTTTCACCAGTGTAAGATGCGTATTGTGTGTAATAAAATGATCCTCTAGAAGCCGAGAGAATTCAGATTTTAGACATGAGGACGATTCTTATTCCTGTCCTTTTGAATGAATGGATCTTTGGATCAGGGGCCGACTCTATTATAAAATATAAAAGTTCCTAAAATTTTTATACTTCTATCAAGTAGTCAAAAAAGGTGGAAATGATTTCCAAAAAAAAAGTGTCACCTTGAAAAATCATTTTAAATAAAAAAAAAAAATGGAAGTAAAGAAATATGCTTGAAACTGCTGAAAAGCTGATTTTACTTCAAACACAAAATGGTAGGAAAGTTGAGAAATATTGTTAGATTAATATACAACACACCACTGAGAACCAATCTGAACGATGTGGGGAATATAATCGTCAGAGATCTCTGGAGCAATGTCAAGATCTAACACATGCATTACTATTGAAAGTTGAACTGTGGTCAGTGCCATCAAGCTAGCTTGCTTATCAAGCTGGTACTGACTGTGGGTTGTTGATTTGTGACCAAAGCCTTCTGGCTAGATAGACGATACTTACTATGGGTTGTTAAATGTAGCCAGTGCCATCTAGCTAGGTAGGTGGTACTGGTTATGGGTTGTTGGGTTGTAGCTAGCTAGATAGATGGTAGTGGTTATGAGTTGTTGGGCTGTGTCTAACTAGATAGATGGTACTAGCTATGGGTTGGTGGACTTGGCTAGATAGATAGGTGGTACTGGTTATGGGTTGTTGAGCTGTGGCTAACTAGATATATGGTATTGAATCTCGGTTGTTGAGCTGTGGCTAACTAGATAGATGGTACTGGATCTGGGTTGTTGAGCTATATCCAGTGCCATCTAGCCAGATTGATGGTCCTGGTTGTGGGTTATTGAGCTGTGGCTAGTTAGAGAGATAGTACTGACTATGGGTTAATGAGATTGAATAGTGCCATCTAGTTAGATTCATAGAACTATTTTGGGTTCTTGATGCGTAGCTGGCTAGATAAATGGTACTAGCTGTGGGGTGTTGAGCTCTGGCTCAAACTAGCTAGAAAGAGTTTACTGGCTGTGGGTTTTTGAGCTGTTGCCAGTGCTTTCTAGCTAGATAGATAATACTGGCTGTCGATTGTTAAGTTGTGGCCAGTGACGTGGCCAATGCCATAATTCTGGCTGTGGGTGTTTGATTTGTGGCCAATGCCATCTAATTACTTTGATGATACCTATTTTGGCTTCTTGCGCCGATCCCAGTACCATCTAGCTAGATAGTTTTGGGTTGGTCAGCGGTTGCCAGTATCATCAAGCTAGGTAGATTGTACTAGCTCTGGTTTGTTGAGTTGTGGATAGCTAGATAAATTGTACTGGCTGTGGGTTGTTGAGCTGCGGCTAGCAAGATAGATGGTACTGGTTGTGGGTTGTTGAGTTTTGGCTAGCTTCATAGATGGTACTGGTTGTGTGTATTTAGGTTGTGCTTAGTTAATTAGATTCTACTGGCAGTGGGTTGTTGAGCTGTGGCGAACAAAATAGATGGTACTTGCTATAGGTTGTTCAGCTGTGCCTGGCTAATAGATGGTACTGGCTGGGGGTTGTTGAGCTGTGGCCAGTGCCATCTAGCTAGATATATGGTACTGGCTGTGTGTGTTGTTGGGCTGCAGCTAGCCATATAGATGATACTGCGTGTGGTTTTGAGTTATCCCTAGTCAAATAGATGTACTGGTATTGGATTGTTAAATATTAGCCAGTACCATTAAAACTAAAATATTGTAGTGTCTATGTGTTGTGAGCAATGACTTCCTAGATTTTTGTTACTGGCTGTGTGTTGTTGGGCCGTGATTGGGTAATTAGATGGTATTGGCTGTGAGTTTTTGAGCTGTGGCTAGTGTCATCTAGCTAGATAGATGATCTGGCTGTGGGTTATGGATTTGTGGTCAGTGCCATCTAGCTAGATAGGTGGTACTTACTGTGTGTTGCTGACAGGCGGTACTGGCTTTAGGTTGTGGCCAGTATAGTTCAGCTTGACATATGGTATTGGTGTGAGTTGTTGAGCTGTAGCTAGCTAGAAAGATGGTACTGGCTGTGGGTTGCTGGGCTCTGGCTGTCTAATTAGATGGTACTGGCTGTGGCTAGCTAGGTATATTATACTGGTTCTGGGTTGTTTACCTGGGGCTAATATCTTGAAGCTACATAAGTGGTACTGCCTATGGGTTGTTGAGCTGTGGCTAGCTAGAAATATGGTATTAACTGCGCATCTTTGAGCTGTGTCTGGCTAATGAGATGGTACTGGCTGTGGGTTGTTGAGTTGTGGCCCTATCTAGTTAGATAGATTGTGCTGGTCGTGGGTTGTTGAGCTGTGGCCACTGTTATCTAGCTTCATAGGTGGTATCTGGCCACAACTCATCAATTCACAGCTGGGAACCTCCGATCTAATTAGATGGTAACGGCTGTGAGTTGATGAATTGTGGCCAGTATCAACTAGCTAATTAGATAGTAATTGCTGTAGATTGTTAACTGTAGCTAGCTAGATTCACGGTACTGGCAATGGATTGTTGAGCTTTGGCTAGTTAGATAAATGGTACTGGCTGTGCATTTTTGGGCTGTGACTGGCTAATTAATTGGTACTGGCTTCGAGTTGTTGAGCTGTGGCCAGTGTAATTTAGCTAGACAGATGATACTGGCTGTGGGTTGTTGAGTTGTGGCCGGTGCCATCTAGGTGTATAGGTTATGCTGGCTGTTGGTTCATTAGCAGTGGCCAGTATAATCTAGCTAGATAGATTACACTGGCTGTTGGTTGTTGAGTTGTGGCCAGTATAATCTAGCTAGATAGATTACACTGGCTGTGGGTTGATGAGCTGTGGCTAGCAAGATATATGGTACTGGTTGTAGGTTTTGAGCCTGTGGCTAGCTAATTAGATGGTACTGGCTTCGAGTTGTTGAGCTGTGGCCAGTGTCATTTAGCTAGACAGATTATACTGGCTGTAGGTTGTTGAGTTGGGGCCAGTGTCATTTAGCTAGACAGATGATACTGGCTGTGGGTTGTTAAGCTGTGGCCAGTGCCATCTAGCTGTGTAGGTTATGCTGGCTGTTGGTTCATTAGCAGTGGCCAGTATAATCTAGCTAGATAGATTACACTGACTGTGGGTTGATGAGCTTTTGGCTAGCTAGATATATGGTACTGGTTGTAGGTTTTGAGCCTGCGGCTAGCTAATTAGATGGTACTGGGTGTGGGTTGTTGAGCTGTGGCCACAGTCATCTAGCTAATTAGCTGGTACTGGCCACAACTCATCAATTCACAGCTGGGAACCTCCGATCTAATTAGATGGTAACGGCTGTGTGTTGATGAGTTGTGGCCAGTATCAACAAGCTAATTAAATAGTACTTGCTGTAGATTGTTAACTGTGGCTAGCTAGATTCATGGTACTGGCTGTTGGTTGGTGAGCTTTGGCTAGCTCGAAAGATGGTACTGATGATAAGATTTAGGTAAGTACGATTTTGATAATGAGGAAAGTTGCAAATTCAATTTCTATAATAGCGCACATAATATATGTATAGAATAAATGTATATCTCTGTTTAAAACACACTTTCTTTATTTGTTCTTGAGCGTGAATTGCCAATTCAATTTCTATAATAGCGCACATAATATATGTATAGAATAAATGTATATCTCTGTTTAAAACACACTTTCTTTATTTGTTCTTGAGCGTGAATTGCCAATTCAATTACTTTAATAGCGCACAAAATATACGTGTTTAATAAATGGATATCTCTGTTTTAAACACATTTTTTCATTTTTTCCTGAGCGTAAATTCTAAATTCTAAAGCTGTTCAATTTATTGCACATGAATTCCGAAGACGATGAGAGTATATTAAACTGCCTCGCTGAATTTGAACATTCTGAAATAAACTTAAGTGTTGAGACTGAGCGCATTTTAAAGAACGAAAAATTCAATAAAGATGTCAAGACCGTCCTTATGACTTGTCTAGGCTGTCTGTTTTCTGAGAAACTTTCTCATGGTGAGAACAGAGATGAAGAAGAAACATTCAATAAAGATGTCAAGACCGTCCTTATGACTTGTCTAGGCTGTCTGTTTTCTGAGAAACTTTCTCATGGTGAGAACAGAGATGAAGAAGAAACATTCAATAAAGATGTCAAGACCGTCCTTATGACTTGTCTAGGCTGTCTGTTTTCTGAGAAACCTCCTGATGGTGAGAACAGAGATGAAGAAGAAACATTCAATAAAGATGTCAAGACCGTCCTTATGACTTGTCTAGGCTGTCTGTTTTCTGAGAAACTTTCTCATAGTGAGAACAGAGATGAAGAAGAAAAAACCAACCGGCAAGAGGAATGCACGATACTTTACGTACCTTCTGTACCTGATCAGCCAGGACTCACTGTAGGATCACGATTGTCCAGCGAACATAAACTTTCTCTGTGTGGAGTGAGAAGATATATACAGGCCGGAAAAACCGCTTTGGGTGAAAATGGCGATGAAAGTTCCTCTTCAACTGAAGTCTACATCCCACAAGAATCGACTTGTAGAGGTGTTTCATCTTTTTATGGTAAAGACAAAGAGTCGTTGAGATCACGGTCTAGTACAACCTTTAAGGTTAGAAACTTGACCGATGTTGGCATAATATCAATTCCCGATGGCATATATCAACTCTCGTCCAAATACCAGTGAGCTTACACCAGACAACGCCAATAAAGTTTCACAGTGTCTACCAACAACTACCAGTCAACAGGACAGACAAGAGGAAGAAATAAGGGGAAGGAGAAAGAAGCGTAAAACAAAAGAGCAGAGAGATGCGGTGAACATTACAGATGACAAAATACACCGAGCTTTGAAAAATGCAGGCGGGCGGAAATGCCACAAGAAATGTCATCATCGTTTTGCCTAACGGTTGCGTCAGGGATAAGCGATACCTTTTGGCGGATGGACTTTAGCGCCCAAAATTATTTATTAGACAATTTGTCACCTTTAAAGAGTGTAGGGAAAAAACAAAAAAAGAAAGCTGATGAGAACACGAAAAATAATACAAAAAATGGAGACCTGTGAGAGCGTTTACAGACTTTGTTTCCTGAACCGACCATGCTTTAGCGACATGATGTTTGTGGAATTCAGAAGAGGAACAGATACGTTATTTGTTTTATAAAAACACTCACAAACAAGCGGAAGCTACAGAGCTTGTTTTTTTCAACGCCTCCCATGGCCTCAGGCAACCTGTGGGTTGCAAACAGCCGCGCGGGGTGGGGGTCAATGAAAAGCAGGACATAATCACCCACCATGGGCCACTTATGCCGGACAACAAGAGGTCATTTGGGATGAACCTCCTGCTGAACCCAAAGAGCAAGGGCCTCAACTCCAGAAACGAATAATATTTCCAATAATCCTTTGCAAAAAGCCATGATATCCCTTGGGTTAATAATTCTGTATAATTGTCTTGTTGTTTACATTCATAGTTTGAAAATGCCTTTAAATCAATGAGGACTCTTAAACAAAAATGACTCTTGATTTCAAATAAACCTTGGAAAAAAAATATGTAAAAAATACATGTCGGAGAAGACCTCTTGATCTCACCTCCAAGTTGTGTTTTTTAAGAGTGTGTAATTTCCTTTTCGGAATTTTGAATCGTTAACTTCCTATTACATTGAAGACCACAGTTGTCAAGCGATGATGCCGCACTATTTTCAAATTTATGGCACGTTTGCCAATCATTATTAACATGTGGCCATATATTTGAGCTATTATAAATAAGCGGAAACTCTAGTTGATTATAATGTTACTACCAATTATACATCTTTAACATAATAAGAAACAAGTCAATCGTTTTAAAGACTTGAATCACAATAAATCTCAAATCGTGTTTAACCCTAACTAAACAGAGTGTGAACGTGGACAGTTCTTTTATTGGTTCAATAATAATTGATCAGGCTAAAGGGTGCTCGTACACCGTTAGAGAAAGTGACCAACTCATTTATTTTGTGAGACACTGGTTAGTGACCATTGGGAAATTTCTTTCCTGTCTTTAAATTATACAACGGCTACTTGTTTAGAGTATATAACGACCTTTTAAACCCATATACATATATATATATATATACACACCCGCGCGCACACTATCAGTAGCCTCTTGATAGAAATACGTGCAGACTACAAAGAAATAGTTTAAAAACCTGAAAAATTGATAGTATGATACGAAGATAACATTTATTGCGTTTTTTATATATATTAAATGTGAAATAAGGATAAAGAATAAACATGGATCAAATGAAAACCAATGAAAAAGGACGAAAAATAGAATTTTCAAGTGAAAAAAAAGGCTTATATCCACATTCTCATATGAAAAAAGGACTAAAATCCATATTCTCTTATGAAAAAAGGACTAAAATCCAAATTCTCTTTTGACAAAAGGACTAAAATCCACATTCTCTTATTGAAAGGGGACTATTATTTACATTCTTTTATGGAGAAGGACTAAAATCGACATTCTCTTAAATCCCAACGTAATATTTCCTAAGTGTGTTTTACAATTTGAGGTCAATAGGTTCAAAAACTTCGGAGTTAAGGGCAAAAAACTTTTTTGGTCACTCCTAAAAAAATGTGCTTTGATGGATATTCGTCCATTTTACATAAGTTGGCAAAATGACCTGGAATTCATGATCTGATGCTATTTTCCATCCTCGTAAACCAATAGTGGGCTGTTTTGCCTGGTTCTATACTAAATTTTTCTCTGGTAAACCCACAAAAGGCTGGTATATATTGCCCTATGCTAAATTCTTTTGAGGAAAACCCATTTTGAGCTGGTATGCAATGTCCAATCTTTAGACCTATTCTCCTAACCCCATAAAGGGCGATTATCCATGGTCCGATGCAGATTTCTAATTTCTATTCCCGAAAACCCATAATGGTGTGGTAAACATGGTCTTATGCTTAGTTCTATTGCCGTAAAGCCATAAAGAGCTGACATACATGGTCCAATGCTTAGTTTTATTCTCGTTAACCCATAATGGGCTGGTATACATGGTCCGATGCTAATTTCTTATTTCTATTCTCGTAAACCCATAATGGGCTGGTATACATGGTCCGATGCTAATTTCTATTCTCGTAAACCAAAAACGGGACAGTAAACATGGCATTCTGCTAATTTCTTTTCTCGTAAACCCATAATGGAATAGTATGCATGGTCCTAGGAAAAGTTCTATGTGGTAAGCCATAAAAGTATGCATGATCCTATGCAAACTTCTATTCTGGTAAACATATAATAGGCCTGGTATTCATAGTCCTTTGCTTATTTAATTGTCGTAAATCCATGATCAGCTGATATACATATTCCTATCCTAACTTCTCTTCTATTAAACCCATAATGGGATAGTTTACATGGGCCTATGCTTACTTCTATTATCGTTAACCTATAAATGCTGGAATATATGGTCCTGTGCTTAGTTCCTATGTCGTAAACCCATAATAGGCTGTTATACATGGACCGATGCTTAGTTCTGTTGTCGTAAACCCATAATCGGCTGATATGCATGTTGCGGTGCTATTTCCTATTTTCTATTCTCGTAAACCCATAATAGGCTGGTATACATAGTCCTATTAATAGTTCTATTGACGTAAACCATTAATGGGCAGGTATACTTTATCCTATGCTAACTTCCCTTTTATTCAACCCATAAAAGAATAGTACACATGGGTCTATGCTTACTTCTCTTTTCAAAAATCCATGATGGGCTAATATGTAATATCAAATACTAACTTCTATTCCCGAAAACCCATAATGGACATGTATAATTATGTCGCCCTATGATAACTTCTATTCTGGTAAACCCATAATGGTCTGTGTACATGGTTCGATGCTAATTTCTAATTTCTATTCTCGTAAATCCATGATGGGTTGGTATATATGGTCCTATGATAAGTTCTATCCTCGTAAATCCATGATGGGTTGGTATATATGGTCCTATGATAAGTTCTATTCTCGTAAATCCATGATGGGTTGGTATATATGGTCCTATGATAAGTTCTATTCTCGTAAATCCATGATGGGTTGGTATATATGATCCTATGATAAGTTCTATCCTCGTAAATCCATGATGGGTTGGTATATATGATCCTATGATAAGTTCTATTCTCGTAAATCCATGATGGGTTGGTATATATGATCCTATGATAAGTTCTATTCTTGTAAATCCATGATGGGTTGGTATATATGATCCTATGATAAGTTCTATTCTCGTAAATCCATGATGGGTTGGTATATATGATCCTATGATAAGTTCTATCCTCGTAAATCCATGATGGGTTGGTATACATGGTCCTATGCTAACTTCTATTCTCGTAAATCCATGATGGGTTGGTATATATGATCCTATGATAACTTCTATTCTCGTAAATCCATGATGGGTTGGTATATATGGTCCTATGATAAGTTCTATCCTCGTAAATCCATGATGGGTTGGTATATATGGTCCTATGCTAACTTCTATTCTCGTAAATCCATGATGGACTGGTATATATGATCCTATGATAAGTTCTATCCTCGTAAACCCATGATGGGTTGGTATATATGATCCTATGATAAGTTCTATCCTCGTAAATCCATGATGGATTGGTATGTATGGTCCTATGATAAGTTCTATCCTCGTAAATCCATGATCGGTTGGTATATATGGTCCTACGATAAGTTCTATCCTCGTAAACCCATTTTGGGTTAGTATACACGGTCCTATGCTAACTTCTATTCTTGTGAACCCATAAAGGGCTGATATGCATGTTCCTATACAAATTCTTATTGTCTTAAACCTTTTTCCGGCTACTATACACAATCCTAGCTTCTTCTTGTAAACCCAAAATGGGTTGGTAAACATAGTTCTAAGATACGTTATATTTTCATAAACTCACTCTGAGCGTGTACACATGGTCCTATGCTAACTTCTCTCCTCAAAAACACATAATGGGCTGATATACATGGTCCTTTGCTTAGTTCTATTCTCTTAAACCTATAATGGGCTGGTATACCTGGTCCAATGCTTAGTTTTATTGTCATAAACCCATAGTGGGCAGGTATACATGGTCCGATGCTAATTTCTAATTTCTATTCTCGTAAACCCATAATAGGCTGGTATACATGGTCCTATGCTAATTTCTAATTTCTATTCTCGTAAACCCATAGTGGGCAGGTATACATGGTCCGATGCTAATTTCTAATTTCTATTCTCGTAAACCCATAATAGGCTGGTATACATGGTCCTATGCTGTTGTTGTAAACCCAAATTCGGTCGGTAAACATAGCCCAATGCTTAGTTCTATTCTCGTAAACCCATAATGACCTGGTATACATGGTCTAATTCTTAGTTCTATTTGTTAATTAACCCAGTATACGTTGGTATCCACAGCCTGATGCTTAGTTCTATTCTCGTAAACCCATAATGTGCTGGTATACATGATGCTATGTTAAACTTTCTTCTATTAAGCCCATAATAGGATAGTTAACATGGGCCTATGCTTACTTCTCTTCTAAAAAACTCAAATGGGCTAATTGTCAAATTTCAACTTTTATTTTCGTAAACCCAAATTAGGCTGGTACATTTAGCCCTATTCGCGTAAAACCATAATGATCTGATCTATATAGTCCCCGTAAAGCCATAATGGGCTGGTATATATGCTCTAACGCTTAGTTCTATTCTCGTAAACCCATAATCGTCTGGTATACATAATCCCATGCCGATATCTCTTCTCGTAAACTCATAAAGGGATAAAATACAGTTCGTGGGCTACCTTCTCTTCTCGTAAGACTGTACTGGGCTCGTATGAACGGTCCTACGCTAACTTCCATTCTCTTTCACCCACAAAAGGCTGATGTGCATTTTCCTATGCAAATTTGAATTGTCTGAAACCTTTTCGACTTATATACACGGTCCTATGATTAGTTCTAACGTCGTAAACCCATAATAGGCTCGTATACATGTTGCGATGCTTAGTTCTGTTATCGTAAACATATATAGGGCTGGTATACATTTTCCTATGCGTATTTGTATTGTTTTAAACCTTTTTCGACTTATATACATGGTCCTACAGTAACTTTTCTTTTTGTAAACAAGCAATGGGCTGGTGTACATTGTTCTACGATAATTTTTATTCTCGTAAAACCTTTTGAGCTTGTATACATGGACCTATAATCCATTTTGGGCTGATAAATGGTCCTATGATTAGTCCTATTGTCGTTAACCCATAATGGGCTGGTATACATGGTCCTATGATTAGTCCTATTGTCGTTAACCCATAATGGGCTGGTATACATGGTCCTATGATTAGTCCTATTGTCGTTAACCCATAATGGGCTGGTATACATGGTCCTATGATTAGTCCTATTGTCGTTAACCCATAATGGGCTGGTATACATGGTCCTATGATTAGTCCTATTGTCGTTAACCCATAATGGGCTGGTATACATGGTCCTATGATTAGTCCTATTGTCGTTAACCCATAATGGGCTGGTATACATGGTCCTATGATTAGTCCTATTGTCGTTAACCCATAATGGGCTGGTATACATGGTCCTATGATTAGTCCTATTGTCGTTAACCCATAATGGGCTGGTATACATGGTCCTATGATTAGTCCTATTGTCGTTAACCCATAATGGGCTGGTATACATGGTCCTATGATTAGTCCTATTGTCGTTAACCCATAATGGGCTGGTATACATGGTCCTATGATTAGTCCTATTGTCGTTAACCCATAATGGGCTGGTATACATGGTCCTATGATTAGTCCTATTGTCGTTAACCCATAATGGGCTGGTGTACATGGTCCTATGATTAGTCCTGTTGTCATTAACCCATAATGGGCTGGTGTACATGCTCCTATGATTAGTGCTATTGTCGTTAACCCATAATGGGCTGGTGTACATAGTCCTATGATTAGTCCTATTGTCGTTAACCCATAATGGGCTGGTGTACATGGTCCTATGATTAGTCCTATTGTCGTTAACCCATAATGGGATGGTATACATGGTCCTATGATTAGTCCTATTGTCGTTAACCCATAATGGGCTGGTGTACATGGTCCTATGATTAGTCCTATTGTCGTTAACACATAATGGGCTGGTGTACATGGTCCTATGCTTAGTTCTATTGTAAACCCATAAAGGGCTGGCATACATGGTCCGATGCTAATTTCTAATTTCTATTCTCGTAAACCCATAATGGCCTGGTGTACATGGTCCTATGCGTAGTTCTATTGTCGTAAACCCATAATGGCCTGGTATACATGGATCTATGCTAACTTCTTTTCTCGTAAACCTAATTTGGGCTTGTAAACATGATCCTATGCTACCTTCTATTATCGTAAACCCATAATGGTCCGGTGTACATGGTCCTGTACTAAATTCTATTCTCAAAAACCTTTAATGGATTGCTATGTCTCGGAATGTCAGTGAACCCAAAAATTCTCGTGGAATCTCCGGAATACCTCTCGCTCACACAGAACCATTTGCGACACAACACACACGGTGCGGGTTATTATTTCCTGGGTATTGTGTGTGCGTGTGTAAGTATGGGGGGGGGGGGAGAGAAATATATATATCCTGTTAGAGAGAGAGAGAGAGAGAGAGAGAGAGAGAGAGAGAGAGAGAGAGAGAGAGAGAGTAA
Source organism: Elysia crispata (assembly GCA_033675545.1). Classification (NCBI taxonomy): domain Eukaryota; kingdom Metazoa; phylum Mollusca; class Gastropoda; family Plakobranchidae; genus Elysia; species Elysia crispata. The sequence continues at coordinate 142,831 of JAWDGP010005211.1, forward strand.
TAATTTTAAATTGACTTGACAATTGATTGGAAAACCAATCAAGTGGATAATGTTAATGTTTGACTCTTAATAGATATTGGAGGAGGAGGAGGTTTGAACAGACAGTGCACCTCAAAGCTTTTTTTCCGGGAATTCTTGGCATTTGCCAAACGTGTAACAGCTTGTTATTTTACATAGAGGAATGTTAACCACCTACTGGTTTCTGATGCTGCTCACCAGGGGATCTTTCAGAATGGTGTCTGTAACCTGTTGAGCACCACTCCACGCCATTTGTTATAATCCGCGGAGATGCAAGATGTGGCATTTTGAGCTGCCAGCTCCTGCCCGCTCTAGCATGCGCGTGCAGACTTTCATAGTGAGTTGTACGCTGATACCAGAGAGAAGAGAGGGAGAGAGAGATAGAGAAAGAGAGAGAGAAAGAGAGAGAGAGAGAAATAGAGAGAGAGAGGTGTGAGGAGGGAGGGAGAGAGAGAGAAGTGAGATATGTGGGTAAGAGGAGCAAAAAGAGAGAGGGATAGAGAAAGAGAGAGAGAGAGAGAGAGAGAGAGAGAGAGAGAGAGAGAGAGAGAGAGAGAGAGTGAACCAAAGAGTGATAGAAAGATTTAGATTAAACCAAAAATTTGGAAAGAATGAGTGTGCACATGAAAGAATGAAAGAGAGAAAAAGATAGAGGTCTGGAGAATAAATGGAAAAAAATAATGAAATAGAGAGTGGGAATAAGAGAAAGGGAGAGAGAGAGAGAGAGAGAGAGAGAGAGAGAGAGAGAGAGAGAGAAAGAAAGAAAGAAAGAAAAACTGCAAGAGAAAATGGAGGAAGGAACAAAAAGAGTGGAAGAATGAGAGAGAATTAAGAAAGGTGTAAATGGATAGGTAGTACTTGCATTCTGGGATATATTGCAAGGTTGAAATCTAATTCTATACGTGTTCTTCGACAAAGATTATAACTGATAGACGCCATATCTTGTTAAGATTTAGAAAATGGTGACCTGTTTGAGCATCTTTGAATATCTGACAATATAAAAGCACTGCTTAGATTCTTGGCTGAATCATACGGTGGAGTCTGGCCCTATCCAAGATTTGACAGAAACTCGCCATGGTTCAATAAAACTGTAAGTTTTAAAACTGAAAAAAGAAAATTTTAGATCTAATTACCTGGACTTTATAACTAGCGTAAATCTAATGACAGAGCTAAATGGAGCGGGTGTCAATATCAAGGTGAATAAAGTGACACCCTTATAATTGTGAATCTGTATTTTTTCCCACATAAATAATTAAATATTATGTTTAGATATTGAATAGCCAGCGAAACCAGTTGTATTAAAAAATTATTCAACTTTATATTAAACTGGTCAGATGATCAAAGGGGAATAACAACAAAAATTTACAAACATTTTTGTGTTATCTTCCAATAATTTGGTTACTTCCCTTTGAATAATCCACAGGTACAGGGGATGCGATTTTATGCTACCTAGTTGGAAGTCACTTTAAGTCATTGTTAGCGTTTCAAGCAATAGAGTCTTCAAGAAAGCAAATTCGTGTGCGATTTGAAGTAAAAAAAGATAGGAAGCGTAATTAAATTTTACATGAGAAAACATTCACACACACAAAAAAAAATGACTTAGTTTTGCTTAGGTCTTCAAAATGCTTTTGGCTGTTGAACATAATCCATCAAAGGGCCATAACTTTTTGTGAAATCGCATTCCCTATATTATTCCAAAGAATAAGTGTCATTTCTTCGTAGCTATTAATATACGTGGTGATGGGGTAGTGGTATTAGTACTTGTAGTAGTGGTGATGATGGGGTAGTGGTATTAGTACTTGTAGTAGTGGTGATGATGGGGTAGTGGTATTAGTACTTGTAGTAGTGGTGATGATGGGGTAGTGGTATTAGTACTTGTAGTAGTGGTGGTGATAGGGTAGTGGTATTAGTACTTGTAGTAGTGGTGATGATGGGGTAGTGGTATTAGTACTTGTAGTAGTGGTGATGATGGGGTAGTGGTATTAGTACTTGTAGTAGTGGTGATGATGGGGTAGTGGTATTAGTACTTGTAGTAGTGGTGATGATGGGGTAGTGGTATTAGTACTTGTAGTAGTGGTGATGATGGGGTAGTGGTATTAGTACTTGTAGTAGTGGTGATGATGGGGTAGTGGTATTAGTACTTGTAGTAGTGGTGGTGATAGGGTAGTGGTATTAGTACTTGTAGTAGTGGTGATGATGGGGTAGTGGTATTAGTACTTGTAGTAGTGGTTGTGATAGGGTAGTGGTATTAGTACTTGTAGTAGTGGTTGTGATAGGGTAGTGGTATTAGTACTTGTAGTAGTGGTTGTGATAGGGTAGTGGTATTAGTACTTGTAGTAGTGGTGGTGATAGGGTAGTGGTATTAGTACTTGTATTAGTGGTAAAAGTGTGTGAAGTTTGTAGTAGAGGAAACACATTTGTGAATTCTTTATTGTGCAGATGAGTTTTCAAGAAGTAGACCTTGAAATCTTCAAACCCTAACCACTTCTATAATTCTAGAACTTTACTTTGTTCTACTGTTCTTCTCACTCCTGTTAAATTTTTCTTTTGCTTTTAAGAAAAATTAAGTTACTTTACAGTTATGATTCGTTTCACCCTTACTGTTAACTCTTCTTCTTCTTCTTCTTCTTCTTCTTCTTCTTCTTCTTCTTCTTCTTCTTATTATTATTATTATTATTATTATTATTATATTACTGGTGGTTCATTTAATATTATAAACTAAGTTTTAGTTTAAGGGTAAGATATTTATTTGTAAGACCATGGTCCTAATAAATTTGTAGCACATTCATCTAGCACAAAGAAATTGACAGAACAAGAATTAATTAGTTATAAATAAGTTTATTTCCATATCAATTTGTTGCTTGATTTTTTTTAAATTCGAATACTATACAAGTAGTTTACAATTGCAGCTATTCAACTTGAAATAATTTAAAAATATCAAAATATTAATTCTTTTTACACACAGGAAGTTGTTTCAGCCTCTAAATGATAATTGTAAAATAATAAGAAATTAAAAAATAAGCATGGTTGAAATAAATTTATAGGCACAGAAAAACAATATCTCACCATAGAAAATATTTTATGAAACAAAAGAAGTAACATAGTTATGTAGACAATGACGAATCACAACAGACATTGCATTTGTGAGTTGAATTCTGTGTGTAAGCCCTTTGGGGCACAGACTATTTTACAGGTGTGAAAGCACCGTTAAGCACTGTTGCGTTAAAATGTGTTGACCGTTTGGGTTTTTCTTTCTTCGTTTATCCCTTCCTAACTCTGATTTCAATTGTAAGTAAAGAAAATCACTATAAATATATTGTGGGTTGTATTTGGGTATTTGGCTTCTCTATACACTTTAAAATCTCATTGATGTGAGTAAATTATGATTTAAAAAAAAATAATATCAAAAGAAAAACATTCTAAGGATTTTAAAGTTGAGTCTTTAAAAGATTAAGAGTTTTTGTAAAATGTAAATGTTCACTTGTGGCGAACATAAAAACATAAAAAAGTGTATGGTTTAAGAAATTTCATGTTTGTAATAGACAGCGAATAAATAGTCTTAATATTTAGAGCAATTATTCTAAGTAGCCACTGAAGACTTGAACCGTCAAAAAAAAAAATAAAGAATAATGATTATCATATTTCAATATTTTCACAATTTTCAAATTTCTAACATGTCTTGGTTCAATATTTAATTCTTCAATAATCAACAAGTAAAATAATAATGGAAGATTAGAAACAACTCAAAAAAGTGTTAACTGAGTTAATAATATATTCGCAACAAAATAAAACAGCTACACAAGATCACAACACAATTATGACATGACACACATAAAAAAACAACATTAAATCTCAAAATACAAATCAAAATAATCCAAGTTCAGATAAGAATCCGGTGATAAAATTACATGCATCAAGACCTCATAAGTAACTTACTCTGAACAATTTCCTTCCTATTTATTAAATTTATCTCGAAAAAAAATTGCAAAAAAAAACAAACAACAACAACAAGAACAAAAAAACGAGGCCTTCATCATTCTACAGGAGTAAAAGTAAAAAAAATAAAACAAATTTGCAATATGCTTTCATTTGTGCAGCCATAATTAAAACACAAACAAACAAAAAAGACTAGACAAAAACATACAGTATTTAATCATAGATTTGCATAGCCGACTTGAGATAATCCGAAATGTAAACATTAATCACAACATACAAAATGAAACAAACAAAAAAAAAAGGGGGTTTATCACAAAAAGGTGAGATGCTTCTAAAATTATCATTTATGAACAATCATCAGCTTTGTATCAAAGGAACATATCTTTGAGGATCATTGAAAAAAAGGTTCAAATGTTGCTGCAGTGTTTATTACAGTTTCCGATAATGTTTCTGTTTACTAGTTAGAAAATTTGCATTTGAAATACAGGAACGAAAAAAATGAATCAGTCACATGATTTCTTCCTTCCCCCTCTCTCTCTCTCTCTCTCCGTCTGTCTGTCTGTCTGTCTGTCTCTCTCTCTTTCTTTTCCCCTAGCACTCTCCCATTTTATCTTCTATCTGCACTACTTTTATTAGATTTCATTTTTTTTTCAGCTACCAACCCAGTAGACAACCCCCCCCCCCCCCCAAAAAAAAAAAAAAAAAGTCAGGAGAACCAAAACCCTGAATAAAAGTTTCATTTAAAAAGAAAAAAAAAAGCAATTCCATCTAGTATTCTCTGTATCTGTAGATCAAGTGATAAATTGTTTTCTCTGCCGCTCTGTGAAAGGATGACTACACGTGTCGGAGATGAAAACACTTTTACTCCAAATGATCCACTCTTTGAGTGCCTGACCTTTCGAAAGAAGAAAAAGGTTTGTCAGTCAACAAAGATGTGGTAAGTCAGATTAAGTTTGATATCTGTAGCGGTCCTTTTCAGCCTTGCAAACAGTTTGAGGGCAGTAAGGTTATTTGCCTTATCAATCCACATAGGTTTATAAATCTCTAGTAACAATTGTGTGGTGTTTAACCTGCTATCTATAGGATTGAAGTACAAAAAAGTTGAATAAATATCTTCTGTCTGTATGTTGCTTTGAGTCGTTTATGAAAAACGTGTCAAACTAATTATATAGTCTGAGGAGGTCTTTTTGTACTCGAGAGAGAGAGAGAGAGAGAGAGAGAGAGAGAGAGAGAGAGAGAGAGAGAGAGAGAGAGACAGACAGACAGACAGACAGAGACAGAGAGAGAGAGTCAGAGAGGGAGAGACAGAGAGAGACAGACAGAGAGAGGCAGAGAGACAGACAGACAGAGACACAGAGAGAGAGAGAGAGAGAGAGAGAGAGAGAGAGAGAGAGAGAGAGAGAGAGAGAGAGAGAGAGAGAGAGAGAGAGAGAGAAAGGCGTAGCTCTCTTAAGTCTGTTTATAACTTTAACTTGTTGTGATGGACGTAATGCATTCCGTTGTTTATCCTTGTCAAGGGTCTTTAAATAGTTTGGGAAAGTACAGAGTCAACATGTTTGCCTTCTTGGTACCTGGAGTTACTAGACCAATCAGTGCTCGTTTATAAATACTTTTCGATATAGGTGATGCACAATGATATAAGTATTATTTTTTTTCCATTCAGTCTATTGTTCCATATATAGCAGGAAGATTTCATTTCATGTTATGACACACCAGAATATTTCAACTAGAACAAACCCGACGTTTGCCCTTACTGTAGATCATTGACGAACAGTCATATTCACCACTGGAGAAACTAACACAGAGAGAGGAAAGAAAGCACTCAACCACACAAACCTTTACTTTCTTGGACAAAACGTGACACGATTCAGATAATTATATTTCTTTGCTTTAATTCCTATGTATATAACAAAGTGCAGGATTTATTGGGAGGGCATGGCCAGTATCGACCTCTCTTCTCGTAGTAGAGCCTTGAAGTCTCTGAAGTTTAGAATCCTGTACGGCAGATTTGCACACAAGACGCTTGCGCACCAGTCTTAAAGACTTCCCGATTCTACTGCACATATAACACGTCGATGCAGCCTTTTTTTAAAATTTCTTCAGTGTAGCGATCCCAATCTCTCTGCATTCTTAATCACATCCATGTGTCTCGTTTGCCTATATCTTCCAGAGCACAACCTTCAGCAAAATAAAAACCTTAATTTCCATCACATGTAACGTTAGTTGTAGTCTTTCGAGATGATACACGACCTATTTTGGACAGCGCAGGCATGAGCCAGCGCCTCCTGCTAGCTCTCGTAGAACTGTTGATATCCCTCCGCGCCGGAGAACAGCACGTCTATCCAGATGGTCATGGTCTCTGGCGAGGGCGCCACCAGAAAGTAGGTCCGGTCAAAGGTCTTCATGCAGAAGGTCAGTTTGGGGCTGGGGCTCTTGACCGTCTTCAGGTGGTCAGCATAGACCTCCTCGATCGCCTGAAAACACACGGAGCCCTTGAGCTTGAGCTCGGATTTGTCCGTGAAGTAAAACACCTGGTGAGAGGAGAGGGGGGGGGCAGAGTTAGTTTACCTAGTCAGAAGGTGATGGCAAGGATATACAATGCATGTAAGTGACTTAGATTAAGGTGACCATGAGGTCTACAATGGTCAGAACATTGGTCTTCATGATGAAAGCGGTGATGATGATATTGGTTTTTGATGAAAGAAAAATTGATTATAATAACAACAGCAGCAACAACAACAACAACAACAACAACAATAATAATAATAATAATAATAATAATAATAATAATAATAATAATAATAATAATAATAATAATAATAATAATAATAATAATAATAATAATAATAATAATAATAATAATAATAATAATAATAATAATAATAATGAAAGTCATCCTGATAATATTAAAGATGATAAAAACCATTACACCAACGATATTGAATGAAACAACTATATCAACAAACCTTTCTTTTCATGCGGTCGAAGACGAACCAGCGTTTCTTCCAGGTCTTGATGCGGCCGCCCATCTTGTGCAGCCAGCCGCGGCAGCTGTGGGTGGTGATGATCACGTGAGGGCAGGCGTCCAATAGATGGCCGGCCCCTTCGATGTGCGCGCGCAGGTCAAAGTCCCGGCTCGTGTTGGGCAGGAAACGCGTCATCGGTCTTGCTTGCTGCTTGAGAAGGCAAGGTCGAGGATATTTATTATTATTATTATTGTTATTATTATTATTATTATTATTATTATTATTATTATTATTATTATTATTATTATTATTATTATTATTATTATTATTATTATTATTATTATTATTATAACAATTTTTAATTACTATCAAAATTAATGCTGTTACATTAAGGATTTATTTTTGTTTTCATCATGTCTAAATAAAGGACATCATCTGATATTTTGTGACAAAACTTATAATAAAGGGAGTTTTCTAAATATTTTTTTTTTCATTGTTGGTTTTTACTGCATTGTGCATTAGTTATAAAGCCTCCAGGAAAAAAGGGAAAAAAAGGCTTTGAACATTTTGCTCTTTAGAAAAGGAATAACAAAAACCCCAGAATTTCATCCACTGGCATAAGGCAAAGAGAAATCAAGTTCTAGAATGACTGTTTCGGTAGTTAAGGTGGTGTCTCACCATCTGTGTATGTCTCTACTGCCATTAGATAAAGAGTGATCAAGTCAGTACTAGAGAGTGTCGGTAGTTAAGGTGGTCTCTCACCATCTGTGTATGTCTCTACTACCATTAGATAAAGAGTGATCAAGTCAGTACTAGAGAATGTCGGTAGTTAAGGTGGTCTCTCACTATCTGTGTATGTCTCTACTACCATTAGATAAAGAGTGATCAAGTCAGTACTAGAGAGTGTCAGCGCGGTATTTAAGGTGGTCTCTCACCATCTGTGTATGTCTCTACTACCATCAGATAAAGAGTGATCAAGTCAGTACTAGAGAGTGTCGGTAGTTAAGGTGGTCTCTCACCATCTGTGTATGTCTCTACTACCATTAGATAAAGAGTGATCAAGTCAGTACTAGAGAATGTCGGTAGTTAAGGTGGTCTCTCACCATCTGTGTATGTCTCTACTACCATTAGATAAAGAGTGATCAAGTCAGTACTAGAGAGTGTCGGTAGTTAAGGTGGTCTCTCACCATCTGTGTATGTCTCTACTGCCATTAGATAAAGAGTGATCAAGTCAGTACTAGAGAGTGTCAGCGCGGTAGTTAAGGTGGTGTCTCACCATCTGTGTATGTCTCTACTACCATTAGATAAAGAGTGATCAAGTCAGTACTAGAGAGTGTCGGTAGTTAAGGTGGTCTCTCACCATCTGTGTATGTCTCTACTACCATTAGATAAAGAGTGATCAAGTCAGTACTAGAGAGTGTCGGTAGTTAAGGTGGTCTCTCACCATCTGTGTATGTCTCTACTACCATTAGATAAAGAGTGATCAAGTCAGTACTAGAGAGTGTCAGGGCGTAGTTAAGGTGGTCTCTCACCATCTGTGTATGTCTCTACTACCATTAGATAAAGAGTGATCAAGTCAGTACTAGAGAGTGTCGGTAGTTAAGGTGGTGTCTCACCATCTGTGTATGTCTCTACTACCATTAGATAAAGAGTGATCAAGTCAGTACTAGAGAGTGTCGGTAGTTAAGGTGGTCTCTCACCATCTGTGTATGTCTCTACTACCATTAGATAAAGAGTGATCAAGTCAGTACTAGAGAGTGTCGGTAGTTAAGGTGGTCTCTCACCATCTGTGTATGTCTCTACTACCATTAGATAAAGAGTGATCAAGTCAGTACTAGAGAGTGTCGGTAGTTAAGGTGGTCTCTCACCATCTGTGTATGTCTCTACTGCCATTAGATAAAGAGTGATCAAGTCAGTACTAGAGAGTGTCGGTAGTTAAGGTGGTCTCTCACCATCTGTGTATGTCTCTACTGCCATTAGATAAAGAGTGATCAAGTCAGTACTAGAGAGTGTCGGTAGTTAAGGTGGTCTCTCACCATCTGTGTATGTCTCTACTACCATTAGATAAAGAGTGATCAAGTCAGTACTAGAGAGTGTCGGTAGTTAAGGTGGTCTCTCACCATCTGTGTATGTCTCTACTACCATTAGATAAAGAGTGATCAAGTCAGTACTAGAGAGTGTCGGTAGTTAAGGTGGTCTCTCACCATCTGTGTATGTCTCTACTACCATTAGATAAAGAGTGATCAAGTCAGTACTAGAGAGTGTCGGTAGTTAAGGTGGTCTCTCACCATCTGTGTATGTCTCTACTACCATTAGATAAAGAGTGATCAAGTCAGTACTAGAGAGTGTCGGTAGTTAAGGTGGTCTCTCACCATCTGTGTATGTCTCTACTGCCATTAGATAAAGAGTGATCAAGTCAGTACTAGAGAGTGTCGGTAGTTAAGGTGGTCTCTCACCATCTGTGTATGTCTCTACTGCCATTAGATAAAGAGTGATCAAGTCAGTACTAGAGAGTGTCGGTAGTTAAGGTGGTCTCTCACCATCTGTGTATGTCTCTACTACCATTAGATAAAGAGTGATCAAGTCAGTACTAGAGAGTGTCGGTAGTTAAGGTGGTGTCTCACCATCTGTGTATGTCTCTACTACCATTAGATAAAGAGTGATCAAGTCAGTACTAGAGAGTGTCGGTAGTTAAGGTGGTCTCTCACCATCTGTGTATGTCTCTACTACCATTAGATAAAGAGTGATCAAGTCAGTACTAGAGAGTGTCGGTAGTTAAGGTGGTCTCTCACCATCTGTGTATGTCTCTACTGCCATTAGATAAAGAGTGATCAAGTCAGTACTAGAGAGTGTCGGTAGTTAAGGTGGTCTCTCACCATCTGTGTATGTCTCTACTACCATTAGATAAAGAGTGATCAAGTCAGTACTAGAGAGTGTAGGTAGTTAAGGTGGTGTCTCACCATCTGTGTATGTCTCTACTGCCATTAGATAAAGAGTGATCAAGTCAGTACTAGAGAGTGTCAGCGCGGTAGTTAAGGTGGTGTCTCACCATCTGTGTATGTCTCTACTACCATTAGATAAAGAGTGATCAAGTCAGTACTAGAGAGTGTCGGTAGTTAAGGTGGTCTCTCACCATCTGTGTATGTCTCTACTACCATTAGATAAAGAGTGATCAAGTCAGTACTAGAGAGTGTCGGTAGTTAAGGTGGTCTCTCACCATCTGTGTATGTCTCTACTACCATTAGATAAAGAGTGATCAAGTCAGTACTAGAGAGTGTCGGTAGTTAAGGTGGTCTCTCACCATCTGTGTATGTCTCTACTACCATTAGATAAAGAGTGATCAAGTCAGTACTAGAGAGTGTCGGTAGTTAAGGTGGTCTCTCACCATCTGTGTATGTCTCTACTACCATTAGATAAAGAGTGATCAAGTCAGTACTAGAGAGTGTCGGTAGTTAAGGTGGTCTCTCACCATCTGTGTATGTCTCTACTGCCATTAGATAAAGAGTGATCAAGTCAGTACTAGAGAGTGTCGGTAGTTAAGGTGGTGTCTCACCATCTGTGTATGTCTCTACTGCCATTAGATAAAGAGTGATCAAGTCAGTACTAGAGAGTGTCGGTAGTTAAGGTGGTGTCTCACCATCTGTGTATGTCTCTACTGCCATTAGATAAAGAGTGATCAAGTCAGTACTAGAGAGTGTCAGCGCGGTAGTTAAGGTGGTGTCTCACCATCTGTGTATGTCTCTACTACCATTAGATAAAGAGTGATCAAGTCAGTACTAGAGAGTGTCGGTAGTTAAGGTGGTCTCTCACCATCTGTGTATGTCTCTACTACCATTAGATAAAGAGTGATCAAGTCAGTACTAGAGAGTGTCGGTAGTTAAGGTGGTCTCTCACCATCTGTGTATGTCTCTACTGCCATTAGATAAAGAGTGATCAAGTCAGTACTAGAGAGTGTCGGTAGTTAAGGTGGTCTCTCACCATCTGTGTATGTCTCTACTACCATTAGATAAAGAGTGATCAAGTCAGTACTAGAGAGTGTCGGTAGTTAAGGTGGTCTCTCACCATCTGTGTATGTCTCTACTACCATTAGATAAAGAGTGATCAAGTCAGTACTAGAGAGTGTCGGTAGTTAAGGTGGTGTCTCACCATCTGTGTATGTCTCTACTGCCATTAGATAAAGAGTGATCAAGTCAGTACTAGAGAGTGTCGGTAGTTAAGGTGGTGTCTCACCATCTGTGTATGTCTCTACTACCATTAGATAAAGAGTGATCAAGTCAGTACTAGAGAGTGTCAGCGCGGTAGTTAAGGTGGTCTCTCACCATCTGTGTATGTCTCTACTGCCATTAGATAAAGAGTGATCAAGTCAGTACTAGAGAGTGTCGGTAGTTAAGGTGGTCTCTCACCATCTGTGTATGTCTCTACTGCCATTAGATAAAGAGTGATCAAGTCAGTACTAGAGAGTGTCGGTAGTTAAGGTGGTCTCTCACCATCTGTGTATGTCTCTACTACCATTAGATAAAGAGTGATCAAGTCAGTACTAGAGAGTGTCGGTAGTTAAGGTGGTCTCTCACCATCTGTGTATGTCTCTACTACCATTAGATAAAGAGTGATCAAGTCAGTACTAGAGAGTGTCAGCGCGGTATTTAAGGTGGTCTCTCACCATCTGTGTATGTCTCTACTACCATTAGATAAAGAGTGATCAAGTCAGTACTAGAGAGTGTCGGTAGTTAAGGTGGTCTCTCACCATCTGTGTATGTCTCTACTACCATTAGATAAAGAGTGATCAAGTCAGTACTAGAGAGTGTCGGTAGTTAAGGTGGTCTCTCACCATCTGTGTATGTCTCTACTACCATTAGATAAAGAGTGATCAAGTCAGTACTAGAGAGTGTCGGTAGTTAAGGTGGTCTCTCACCATCTGTGTATGTCTCTACTACCATTAGATAAAGAGTGATCAAGTCAGTACTAGAGAGTGTCGGTAGTTAAGGTGGTCTCTCACCATCTGTGTATGTCTCTACTACCATTAGATAAAGAGTGATCAAGTCAGTACTAGAGAGTGTCGGTAGTTAAGGTGGTCTCTCACCATCTGTGTATGTCTCTACTACCATTAGATAAAGAGTGATCAAGTCAGTACTAGAGAGTGTCGGTAGTTAAGGTGGTCTCTCACTATCTGTGTATGTCTCTACTACCATTAGATAAAGAGTGATCAAGTCAGTACTAGAGAGTGTCGGTAGTTAAGGTGGTCTCTCACCATCTGTGTATGTCTCTACTACCATTAGATAAAGAGTGATCAAGTCAGTACTAGAGAGTGTCGGTAGTTAAGGTGGTGTCTCACCATCTGTGTATGTCTCTACTACCATTAGATAAAGAGTGATCAAGTCAGTACTAGAGAGTGTCGGTAGTTAAGGTGGTCTCTCACCATCTGTGTATGTCTCTACTACCATTAGATAAAGAGTGATCAAGTCAGTACTAGAGAGTGTCAGCGCGGTAGTTAAGGTGGTCTCTCACCATCTGTGTATGTCTCTACTGCCATTAGATAAAGAGTGATCAAGTCAGTACTAGAGAGTGTCGGTAGTTAAGGTGGTCTCTCACCATCTGTGTATGTCTCTACTACCATTAGATAAAGAGTGATCAAGTCAGTACTAGAGAGTGTCAGGGCGGTAGTTAAGGTGGTCTCTCACCATCTGTGTATGTCTCTACTACCATTAGATAAAGAGTGATCAAGTCAGTACTAGAGAGTGTCAGGGCGGTAGTTAAGGTGGTCTCTCACCATCTGTGTATGTCTCTACTACCATTAGATAAAGAGTGATCAAGTCAGTACTAGAGAGTGTCGGTAGTTAAGGTGGTCTCTCACCATCTGTGTATGTCTCTACTGCCATTAGATAAAGAGTGATCAAGTCAGTACTAGAGAGTGTCAGGGCGGTAGTTAAGGTGGTCTCTCACCATCTGTGTATGTCTCTACTACCATTAGATAAAGAGTGATCATGTCAGTACTAGAGAATGTCGGTAGTTAAGGTGGTCTCTCACCATCTGAATATATGTCTCTACTACCATTAGATAAAGAGTGATCAAGTCAGTACTAGAGAGTGTCGGTAGTTAAGGTGGTCTCTCACCATCTGTGTATGTCTCTACTACCATTAGATAAAGAGTGATCAAGTCAGTACTAGAGAGTGTCGGTAGTTAAGGTGGTGTCTCACCATCTGTGTATGTCTCTACTGCCATTAGATAAAGAGTGATCAAGTCAGTACTAGAGAGTGTCGGTAGTTAAGGTGGTGTCTCACCATCTGTGTATGTCTCTACTGCCATTAGATAAAGAGTGATCAAGTCAGTACTAGAGAGTGTCAGCGCGGTAGTTAAGGTGGTCTCTCACCATCTGTGTATGTCTCTACTGCCATTAGATAAAGAGTGATCAAGTCAGTACTAGAGAGTGTCAGCGCGGTAGTTAAGGTGGTGTCTCACCATCTGTGTATGTCTCTACTGCCATTAGATAAAGAGTGATCAAGTCAGTACTAGAGAGTGTCGGTAGTTAAGGTGGTCTCTCACCATCTGTGTATGTCTCTACTGCCATTAGATAAAGAGTGATCAAGTCAGTACTAGAGAGTGTCGGTAGTTAAGGTGGTGTCTCACCATCTGTGTATGTCTCTACTACCATTAGATAAAGAGTGATCAAGTCAGTACTAGAGAGTGTCAGCGCGGTAGTTAAGGTGGTCTCTCACCATCTGTGTATGTCTCTACTACCATTAGATAAAGAGTGATCAAGTCAGTACTAGAGAGTGTCGGTAGTTAAGGTGGTCTCTCACCATCTGTGTATGTCTCTACTACCATTAGATAAAGAGTGATCAAGTCAGTACTAGAGAGTGTCGGTAGTTAAGGTGGTCTCTCACCATCTGTGTATGTCTCTACTACCATTAGATAAAGAGTGATCAAGTCAGTACTAGAGAGTGTCAGGGCGGTAGTTAAGGTGGTCTCTCACCATCTGTGTATGTCTCTACTACCATTAGATAAAGAGTGATCAAGTCAGTACTAGAGAGTGTCGGTAGTTAAGGTGGTCTCTCACCATCTGTGTATGTCTCTACTACCATTAGATAAAGAGTGATCAAGTCAGTACTAGAGAGTGTCAGGGCGGTAGTTAAGGTGGTCTCTCACCATCTGTGTATGTCTCTACTACCATTAGATAAAGAGTGATCAAGTCAGTACTAGAGAGTGTCGGTAGTTAAGGTGGTCTCTCACCATCTGTGTATGTCTCTACTACCATTAGATAAAGAGTGATCAAGTCAGTACTAGAGAGTGTCAGGGCGGTAGTTAAGGTGGTCTCTCACCATCTGTGTATGTCTCTACTACCATTAGATAAAGAGTGATCAAGTCAGTACTAGAGAGTGTCGGTAGTTAAGGTGGTCTCTCACCATCTGTGTATGTCTCTACTGCCATTAGATAAAGAGTGATCAAGTCAGTACTAGAGAGTGTCGGTAGTTAAGGTGGTGTCTCACCATCTGTGTATGTCTCTACTACCATTAGATAAAGAGTGATCAAGTCAGTACTAGAGAGTGTCAGCGCGGTAGTTAAGGTGGTCTCTCACCATCTGTGTATGTCTCTACTACCATTAGATAAAGAGTGATCAAGTCAGTACTAGAGAGTGTCGGTAGTTAAGGTGGTCTCTCACCATCTGTGTATGTCTCTACTGCCATTAGATAAAGAGTGATCAAGTCAGTACTAGAGAGTGTCGGTAGTTAAGGTGGTCTCTCACCATCTGTGTATGTCTCTACTACCATTAGATAAAGAGTGATCAAGTCAGTACTAGAGAGTGTCAGGGCGGTAGTTAAGGTGGTGTCTCACCATCTGTGTATGTCTCTACTACCATTAGATAAAGAGTGATCAAGTCAGTACTAGAGAGTGTCGGTAGTTAAGGTGGTCTCTCACCATCTGTGTATGTCTCTACTACCATTAGATAAAGAGTGATCAAGTCAGTACTAGAGAGTGTCGGTAGTTAAGGTGGTCTCTCACCATCTGTGTATGTCTCTACTACCATTAGATAAAGAGTGATCAAGTCAGTACTAGAGAGTGTCAGGGCGGTAGTTAAGGTGGTCTCTCACCATCTGTGTATGTCTCTACTACCATTAGATAAAGAGTGATCAAGTCAGTACTAGAGAGTGTCGGTAGTTAAGGTGGTCTCTCACCATCTGTGTATGTCTCTACTACCATTAGATAAAGAGTGATCAAGTCAGTACTAGAGAGTGTCGGTAGTTAAGGTGGTGTCTCACCATCTGTGTATGTCTCTACTACCATTAGATAAAGAGTGATCAAGTCAGTACTAGAGAGTGTCAGCGCGGTAGTTAAGGTGGTCTCTCACCATCTGTGTATGTCTCTACTGCCATTAGATAAAGAGTGATCAAGTCAGTACTAGAGAGTGTCAGCGCGGTAGTTAAGGTGGTCTCTCACCATCTGTGTATGTCTCTACTACCATTAGATAAAGAGTGATCAAGTCAGTACTAGAGAGTGTCGGTAGTTAAGGTGGTCTCTCACCATCTGTGTATGTCTCTACTACCATTAGATAAAGAGTGATCAAGTCAGTACTAGAGAGTGTCAGGGCGGTAGTTAAGGTGGTCTCTCACCATCTGTGTATGTCTCTACTACCATTAGATAAAGAGTGATCAAGTCAGTACTAGAGAGTGTCGGTAGTTAAGGTGGTCTCTCACCATCTGTGTATGTCTCTACTACCATTAGATAAAGAGTGATCAAGTCAGTACTAGAGAGTGTCGGTAGTTAAGGTGGTCTCTCACCATCTGTGTATGTCTCTACTGCCATTAGATAAAGAGTGATCAAGTCAGTACTAGAGAGTGTCAGCGCGGTAGTTAAGGTGGTCTCTCACCATCTGTGTATGTCTCTACTACCATTAGATAAAGAGTGATCAAGTCAGTACTAGAGAGTGTCGGTAGTTAAGGTGGTCTCTCACCATCTGTGTATGTCTCTACTGCCATTAGATAAAGAGTGATCAAGTCAGTACTAGAGAGTGTCAGCGCGGTAGTTAAGGTGGTCTCTCACCATCTGTGTATGTCTCTACTACCATTAGATAAAGAGTGATCAAGTCAGTACTAGAGAGTGTCGGTAGTTAAGGTGGTCTCTCACCATCTGTGTATGTCTCTACTACCATTAGATAAAAGAGTGATCAGGTCAGTACTAGAGAGTGTCGGTAGTTAAGGTGGTCTCTCACCATCTGTGTATGTCTCTACTACCATTAGATAAAGAGTGATCAAGTCAGTACTAGAGAGTGTCGGTAGTTAAGGTGGTCTCTCACCATCTGTGTATGTCTCTACTACCATTAGATAAAGAGTGATCAAGTCAGTACTAGAGAGTGTCACGGTAGTTAAGGTGGTGTCTCACCATCTGTGTATGTCTCTACTACCATTAGATAAAGAGTGATCAAGTCAGTACTAGAGAGTGTCGGTAGTTAAGGTGGTCTCTCACCATCTGTGTATGTCTCTACTACCATTAGATAAAGAGTGATCAAGTCAGTACTAGAGAGTGTCGGTAGTTAAGGTGGTCTCTCACCATCTGTGTATGTCTCTACTACCATTAGATAAAGAGTGATCAAGTCAGTACTAGAGAGTGTCAGCGCGGTAGTTAAGGTGGTGTCTCACCATCTGTGTATGTCTCTACTACCATTAGATAAAGAGTGATCAAGTCAGTACTAGAGAGTGTCGGTAGTTAAGGTGGTGTCTCACCATCTGTGTATGTCTCTACTGCCATTAGATAAAGAGTGATCAAGTCAGTACTAGAGAGTGTCGGTAGTTAAGGTGGTCTCTCACCATCTGTGTATGTCTCTACTACCATCAGATAAAGAGTGATCAAGTCAGTACTAGAGAGTGTCGGTAGTTAAGGTGGTCTCTCACCATCTGTGTATGTCTCTACTACCATCAGATAAAGAGTGATCAAGTCAGTACTAGAGAGTGTCGGTAGTTAAGGTGGTCTCTCACCATCTGTGTCTGTCTCCACTGCCATTAGATAAAGAGTGATCAAGTCAGTACTAGAGAGTGTCGGTAGTTAAGGTGGTGTCTCACCATCTGTGTATGTCTCTACTACCATTAGATAAAGAGTGATCAAGTCAGTACTAGAGAGTGTCGGTAGTTAAGGAGGTCTCTCACCATCTGTGTATG
This sequence comes from Elysia crispata, assembly GCA_033675545.1. Lineage (NCBI taxonomy): Eukaryota > Metazoa > Mollusca > Gastropoda > Plakobranchidae > Elysia > Elysia crispata. The sequence continues at coordinate 159,899 of JAWDGP010005211.1, forward strand.
TGTCTCTATTACAATTAGATAAAAGAGTGATCAAGTCAGTACTAGAGAGAGTATGGTCGGTAGTTAAGGTGGTGTCTCACTATCTGTGTATGTGTCTCTACTGTCATTAGATAAAAGAGTGATCAAGTCAGTACTAGAGAGTGTCAGCGCGATAGTTAAGGTGGTATCTCACCATCTGTGTATACAATGCCATTAGATAGAAGTGTGATCAGAGTCAGTACTAGAGAGTGTCAGCGCGGTAGTTAAGGTGGTTCCTCACCATCATGTATGTCTCTACTGCCATTAGATAAAAGAGTGATCAAGTCAGTACTAGAGAGTGTCAGGGCGGTAGTTAAGGTGGTGGTGTCTACACCATCTGTGTAAGTCTCTAACTACCATTAGATAAAAGAGTGATCAAGTCAGTACTAGAGAGTGTCAGCACGCGATAGTTACGGTGGTCTCTCACCATTTGTGTATGTCTCTACTG
>JAWDGP010005213.1:0-5000 GCA_033675545.1 Elysia crispata
GCATTCATGGAGATAGCGAATAAAAAAGAGAGGAAGAGAATATGAGAGAGAGAGAGAGAGAGAGGGACAGACAGACAGACAGACAGAGAAGGCGGCGACAAAGGCAGAGAGATACAGATAACTGAGAGAATGAGACACAGAAAGAGAAGACATAAAAAAGGAGAGACGGGGAGACAAAAACAGAGATGCAGGGAAATTTGAATAAGCAAAACGGGACCACTGTATATCTAGGCACTGCTTATCTTCTGGAGTTTGAAACGCGGTTAAAAATAGACACATCCAAGCATGTAACCACAGACAAGCTTATCTGATCTGTGCGAGCGAAAGAAAAGCACAGATTATTTTGTTGGTTGCTTATCTGCTATACCTTACCCTCACTATGGTAGTGGCTGATAGAAAAACAGACAGTACAGTACGCACGACTGGACGTGGGAACGCTTACCAATTCCCGAAATCAAAAGCAATCACTTAGGTGCCGAGTTTATTAAGTTCACTGTAGATGACTGTTTCATTATTTCTAAATACTCGTACTTTTTAGACGTTCATCAAGATCAAATCCAACATTGCCTTGGTCCCTAGACCTTTTAACCCTTCCTTTCCCATGCCTATCTAAAATATTTATGTAACTCACCCCAGTGATTACGTCATTAACGTTTCCTTGTAAACTATGTAACTCACCACAATGATTACGTCATTAACGTTTCCTTGTAAACTATGTAACTCACCCCAATGATTACGTCATTAACGTTTCCTTGTAAACTATGTAACTCACCTCAATGATTACGTCATTAACGTTTCCTTATAAACTATGTAACTCACCCCAGTGATTACGTCATTAACGTTTCTTTGTAAACTAGGTAACTCATCCCAATGATTACGCCATTAACGTTTCCTTGTAAACTATGTAACTCACCCCAATGATTACGTCATTAACGTTTCCTTGTAAACTATGTAACTCATCCCAGTGATTACGTCATTAACGTTTCCTTGTAAACTGTGTAACTCATCCCTATGATTACGTCATTAACGTTTCCTTGTAAACTATGTAACTCATCCCAGTGATTACGTCATTAACGTTTCCTTGTAAACTATGTAACTCATCCCAGTGATTACGTCATTAACGTTTCCTTGTAAACTATGTAACTTATCCCAATGATTACGTCATTAACGTTTCCTTGTAAACTATGTAACTCATCCCAATGATTACGTCATTAACGTTTCCTTGTAAACTAGCCAATACCAAGCATTAGTTACGTAGAGCAGGCAGAGAGTGTTAAACATTACGCGGAAAGTCAGAGGCTTGGTGTAAATATACGACGTTGGTAGCGGAAGGGTTAAAGTACAATAATATTCAATTTCTTTCTTGCCTTTAACACGGATCAGCAGGAAAGTGGGCATAGGAACTTTTATAATAAACAAAAATACTGATTGGTTTTATAATACTGAAACTTTGATGGCGCTTACTGAATGTGGTATGAAATATGTCCAGTTCGTACAAGATGCAAAAAAATAAAAAAAGATGTGTAGGAGACAGCTTTTTAGATTTATATTGTTTCTAACAAGAGCTTGGGTCGACTTTTGCATTTTAAACGATAGTATAAACTGGATAAAACTGATGGTCGGTTGCTGCTCTTGTAATCATTTATTCACAAACCAACGTCTCTTTCTACCTTTTTTTTTTTTTGGTTTGGTAGTGCCTTGAGTGGAAAAAAAACTGTCAAGAGCTTTCAGAGAATTTTTTTAAACCATATTTCATCTTCTGTAGAGGGAGTTCCGACTTACGCATTTCTCACTGTCGAAAACGTAGCAGAAGTGGCGAGTTCCGTTTTGTTCCTTGGCAATGAAAGTGATCATGCGCTTGTCCGACTTGTCGTCTGCGCAGTAAGAGATCAAGTGGAGTGGGTACCTGTACAGCATGGTCTGGAGTGTGTTTGTGGGGGGACGGGGGGGGGGGGGAGGAAATGCTAGATGAGAATATCTAAGTGTTCCATTTGATTCAAATAAAATTCTTATTTTCAATGTACAGTCGAGGAAAAAAAGAAAATAGCATCAACCTTAACATCTTGCATGGACTAGAGGGATGAGGCGTGAGTACTTGGCATTAAACTTTTAAAGGAAAAAAAAAAGACACTAAAACTATAACAAAATCTGTCTGATCTGTTAGTTTCACAGGTAAAATTATCATTTCATTCGTTCTAGTGATTTATAGTTTTCGTTTGACTAATATTATATGATTTAAACAGAGCTGTATTAATTCTGCTATTTCCTAACACCTCGATTATGGTCAGTTGTGCTCTCCTTCTCTCCTGTTGCCCTACCTCTGTCACTGCTACCACCCCGACCACCACCACTATCGCTGCTGCAGCAGCTACTATAACTACTACTACTACTACTACTACTACTACTACTACTACTGCTGCTGCTGCTGCTGCTGCTGCTACTACCGCTGCTACTACCGCTACTACCACTACTACCACCACCACCATTACCACCACCACCACCACTACTACTACTACTACTACTACTACTACAACTACTACTACTACTACTACTACTACTACTACTACTACTACTGCTGCTGCTGCTGCTGCTGCTGCTGCTGCTACTACCGCTACTACCACTACTATGACTACTACCACTACTGCCACTACTATGACTACTACCACTACTGCCACTACTACCACCACCACCATTACCACCACCACCACCACTACTACTACTACTACTACTACTACTACTACTACTACTACTACTGCTGCTGCTGCTGCTGCTGCTGCTGTTGCTGCTGTTGCTGCTGCTACTACTACTATAGCACTACTACTATAAAGTTGAATTTGAAAAGATAGAAACTTATAGTATCATAAACGAAAGCAGCATAATAATAAATAAATTGTGTACTATCTGACAGGGAGCAGCTCACCCTAGACTTCGGGTCCAAGATACACACAGCTTCTGCCGAGATGACCAGTTCCACCTTGGGAGGTTTCTGACCCTCCGCCCGCTTGATGTGTTTGTTGAACTGGGGTGAGAGGGAAAAAAATCGGTGTTGAGGCCATTAAAAAACGGGTACCAAACAAATAAAGAAATAAAAAGAAAGACAACGACGACCAGTGTAAGAATTCAGATCTAGCAGTAAACGGTTTTTTTTTTTATATGAATAAAAAGAGAGAAGGAGAGCAAGAGAGAGAGAGGGGGGGAGGGGCAGGCAGAGAGAGAGACGAGAGAGAGAGAGAGAGAGAGAGAGAGAGAGAGAGAGAGAGAGACCAATTCGGAATTATGAAGAGAATTTAAAAGCTAAAGATTACTGCAAGGTAATTAAAAGGTTCTTAAATAGAAACGCTGCTACTATATTTTTCAGTGAATATGAAAAGGTCAATGTTTGATCAATGAAGAAGATGAACGGAAAGACTGCGAGAGCGAGTTAAAGTGGGTGAGTCACTCTAAAGAACAGACAACAGGGTAACTGACTGCACACATCCAGTGTGGAGCAAAAGACCGAATTGAAAACAGGACAAGGATCTCAACAGCAACACAGTTCTCATCACAAGAGACAGTTCTCCTTTTATCAGAATCTCTTGTAACAGTGATTCATTTCAACCTCTTCCCCCCGTCCTCCTCAAAGAAAAACAAATTCATAGTGAACAGCAGTACAGAAGATAATTTTGTCATTGTATTTAATAAAGAAATAAATAAGAAAGAAATTGCATAATAAGTTTCTCTTGATTTGAAAATAGCACGCATTGATTTCAAGAAGTTGTCAGTGTTTATTGACTGATCTCTACAGAGAGGCAGGAATGGGGATATTATTATGATTGGGTGTCAATCTTTCCTTGGATGCATTTAAAACTCAATGAAGTTCTATTATGTTTGCGCTAAGCTAAACACGTTGTCAAAATAGCATGGGCATAACAAGCAAAGCTCAATAGAACTCCAGATCACTTAGAAAAACATAACTGATAAATGGCATGAAAAACCAAAGCTTTTAGTTTGAAACCTCATCCCAATACAGGGACAAAAGCCGTGCCATCATTTCCAACAGCGCTAAACTGTTTTTTTTTTTTAACCATAGTCCATACTCTGCTTCTGTTTTCCAAAAGAAACCAGTACCCATTCTCTTGGAATCAGTTCTTGCATGATGTGATCCAAGTTTAAGTTTTTTTCTCATTGTTTTTTTTTTCCTGGCTGTTCTTTTTTCAATTGCATTTTTAGAAGACGTAAAATTCCACTTGTAAAATCTATGATATCCCATCAATGCCTTTTTCAGTTGCATGGAGATTCCCGAACAAAATAATCATGAGCGTGTTTTTATTATGATTTTATTATCATCATTATGACCTTAATTAACTCTGGCCACGTCAAAAAAAAATTAAAAGTTTTTAAACACAAAAATCAGCATGTGTGACTCAGATACTCAGTTCTTATCATGGCCAGATATTATCTAGATGTTGCACGGGCAAGCTTTATCTTGAGACTCTATCGATATGAGTTTAATGAATAAACAAACTCTTAACAGATTATGAGGATAAAACATCACATAATGATAAAAGAGAGCATATATAAATACAGAAAAAAGAGACTGGTGTGTGCATGTCGCAGTGTTTTCTCGATATGAAATCACTGTGGTAATAATGATAAGTTTACGTTACTCCTATCAGTTACTGCTATGCCCTTGACTTATCAGTCGCATGGCAAACTCAACAATATGGGGCAAACAAATAGCCCCATAATAATGGCTTTCAATAAAATTCTACAGATGTGTTACTAACATAACGCGCATATTATTTTTGGGCGGAAGACGAAGTTTTAGATCCAAGCACATAAGACTGGTAAAAATGACACCCTTGTGTTATTTGCACTTTGATATTCCATCGGTTTCTATTAATTCCTTGTTTAGAAATGATAGACTTACATCTAGCGGAAAAGGATGTATATTGTCGCTCGAAATATGTGAGATAGTTGCGGCTTGTTGAAATGATCAAACCAAAAATGTGTAAAAATCA
>JAWDGP010005213.1:15000-52500 GCA_033675545.1 Elysia crispata
TGCAATTGGGATGTCTCTTTGTCAGAATGTACCTGTTCTTTTAAAGAAAAGTGATCCATAAAAAAATATTATTAGCATACGCAATACAGTCTTTCTGCTTTGCTATAATAATTCTGATAAAACAATTTTGTAATTCTTCTTTTTGCTTTGCTTCATTTGATAATATCGAAGCGATCTTAACATTTCAATTATGTATTGAGCGCTTGGATTTGCCTGTATTGAAATGTTCACTCTTAGACCGGTGATTGCTCTTCAACACAGAATCATTCTTGTAGACATAGAGTTTTATTTTAGTGTATCTTGCTCGCTTTAAAAGGTCAAATGCTGTGCAAAGGTTTCTACACATGTAATGTTGACAGAGATCTCAATAATGTTGGTGGGAGATTCCCGATGTTTACTTTATGTTACTGAGGACAATGGTTTTGTTTACACTTCTCTAGACAAGTTGATGCAGAAGTAAAAAAAAAAAAATCCTGTAGTATTTAGATCTATGGGTTTTTTTTTCATTATATTTTTTTTTAAAACTTTCACTTATTAACAGATGTATCTATTTTACTATTGTTGCTTTTTTTTGTACTTTATTTTTTTAATTTTTCATTATTTCTCTGTGTATGTGTGTGGGGGGGCGTAAGGGACTGTGGGCATCTTCTACTGTTACTATTATAATTTTACATTTTAGTAAAGTCAGTTTTGGATCACAATGTTCTCTCCAACAATATAGCCATTGCAAATTAAACTGTTCTGAACCTTGCAGCCTTATCGTCCACATGCTTTAATCTTTGAGACAGATTTATCAAACATGATTAAAAAAAATGTAGGTTTTTTCGTTATTGGTTTGTTTGTTGATGATATTGGTGGTGTTTTTGTTTTGTTTCTTTTTGGGTTTTTTTTTTGTTGTTTTTTTTTTGTTTTTTATTTTAAAGTTTCGTTCTCCTTCTCTTAATCGACTTCCACGATTGTAGGATTTTCGAATCAAAGTTCTATCCAAACGTGCACTTTCTAGATTGTTTGATGAGCAAAAGCACAACATGGGGTTTGTTATGAAAATAAGTGGATCTAGAACAAAATTCAAATTTCATTTAACTAGACTTGTTATTTTCTTGCACGCCCCGAGATCGTGAGTTTTCATCCTACAGATCTATGTGAGTCTTCCGTGTATAGAAGACGATTATGGACACATTGGCACTAACGGTTACATTGTTTGTTTAATTTTCCTGTTCTTGTAGTTTTCCCCAACCCTTCATAATACGTGTATTCTCTAAAGATTCAGCTAGTTTTATACACATGTTTGTGGGTTTTTAGTAAAAAGAAGGCTACGTATTGTTTTCTTTAAAAAACGAAGTAGAGATTTGAAAAATATTAGGACAATATAAATTAAACAGTAAGGTTGAGAAGTTAATGTTGATAATGTTTCAATGTCGTCACAGAATGTCTGTCACGGGAAAGATTAAAAGAAGTGAGCGATGAGAAGAATCTACGAAATGATATTCTGTATGTAATGGGACATAAAAGCTTATTAATTAATCTGTTTTACAAACCAGTGGTTAGTGCTGCCGTATTTCAATAGATAATAATTTTTTTTCCTCTCAGTTCTAGGTTTCTTGAAAATATTGAGGAAGGAAAAGCTGAGAGGAAGAAAAACGATTTTTTCGCTGAATGTAAATCTAGTCTCCCTCTAATTAAAATGTATTCTAGATGCTCCGCGAGTGTCGGCACAGCAAACAAGATCGGGACTAGACAGTAGAGACGGAACAATATTAGGGACGGGTCGAGTGTTTGGATAGATGTGCGACCAACCATCTAATCGCCAGTTTGACATGTGCGGAGTCAATATTGTGCGACCAAATACTGGAGCAAATCAAAGTAAAAATATAATTGTATGTGAGAGAACTCGCCAGACTATTGATCAAATAAACTAATTCACCGATTATAGAATACAGGTTAATCTTTGTACAGCATTGCTGAAAAGGAAGGACAAAATCGATTTTTTTTAATTTTTTTTTTCTTTTTTTTTTTTGGGAGGTGTCTTTTTTAAAGGGTGGTGGTGACGGGTAAGAGGCAGAGGGAGACATAGAGTGGGGGGGGGGGGGGGGTGAAGGGAAAGGGGAGGTGGTGCAGAGGGGGAAAAGGGGAGGGGTGGAGAGGGGATAAAGAGAAAGAAATACGACGAGGAGAGTTATAGATTGTAGATGGATAGATAGACAGACAGTTAAAAAGATAGACAGAAAGACGACAGAAACACAAACACTACTGGAAAGATTTGACCGCTGAAAGCAGAGAAAATGGATGTTGGAATTTCCAGAGACAAAGAGCGTGTTTGTCTCACTGTCTCACAGAACACTGTCAAGTTGATAACCTTTGGTAGCCCGTAATGTGGGTCTTCTAGGGACACATGCACAATACACATGGATCAAGTAAGTTAATTGATTACGTTGAGGAAAGATCTAGCCTCGTCTTGATTTGCAGCCAAATAGGTCTGCTAGCTCATATTGATTATAAATGGATATTCCAGCATTGTGTAATTAGACCTGCTGGGCGAGTGCCGATGTTTGAGATGGGATAACTTCGTGCATCAGTTGTGTTATTTTAAATTCGGCTTCTTCGAAACCTGATCTTATAATCTAATACCAATTTTCTTTTTAATAATTTTTAAGTGGGAGGGTAGACTTCTCACTTTCTTTCAGTCGCATCAATACTTCCTCTACTTCCATCCTTGCCACCTCCGCTGCTGCTGACTACACAGAACTCAGCGCCGGCGAGCGCCAAGATTGCATAACAAAACATAACACAGGGAGATTTAGAGTCCCCTCAATAGCTAGAGATGTGATAGAACTTTTTACAGTCAAAACAGAGTATGTTCAGCTTCTAGAGCGGCGAGACGTTACAGATCTATAAATAGATTGAAATTATTCCGGACCAGTGTGCACTAGTCAACAAAAGACATGCCTAGAGGTGAAGCATACCAGCAACCTCTTGAGGTCTGAACCCCCCCCCCCATTTACCATGAAAGATAAAAATCTAGGAGACACGAGGCGCCGTCATGCGGAAGAGAGACAACCTCAGCCTGGTCCCGACCCGGCTTAATTTAGTGACGCTGTGCTGATTGTACGGTCCTCTGTACGGTCCCCTGTGTGGTAACGAATACAACGTCTCTCTCTCTCTCTCTCTCTCTCTCTCTCTCTCTCTCTCTCTCTCTCTCTCTCTCTCTCTCTCTCTCTCTCTCTCTCTCTCTCTCTCTCTCTCTCTCTCTCTCTCTCTCTCTCTCTCTCTCTCTCTCTCTCTCTGTCTCTGTCTCTGTCTCTCTCTCTCTCTCTCTCTCTCTCTCTCTCTCTCTCTCTCTCTCTCTCTCTCTCTCTCTCTCTCTCTCTCTCTGGTTTCTTCTTTCAGAATCTCTAACATGATAGTAAAGATACATTTACTACTAATTTTAACTCACCCTATCACTCGTAATCTTGAACATCTCTACGGTAAACATGGCCGATTGTTTGGGGGAAAGAATGAGTGGATTCTCGGAGAATGTTTTATTGAGTTTTGTTATAGTCGGTCCTTGAGTTTCCCAGGAAATCTTATACGGAGTTTTGTTATTGGTAGTTTGTGTGACAGTGCTTAACATGACAGGGACTTCAAGATTAGTGCCCGCTAGTGAAAGGGGATTTCCCCACTCCAGGAGAAGCGGTGTCGATCATGTCGATCTATCTATCTGTAAATCTGGGCTAGAGAGGAAGGTGTTAACACGCGGGTCACACACCGTGATGGTCTGTTAGTTCAAGTAAACATTAGTCTCTTCCCAGCATAAGTGGGCCTCGCTGGGATTAGCTGGTCTGTTGAGGATCAGTTCAACGTCAGGCGCTACAGCTAGTCGTGCTGGGAGTGAAGCGTCTTGATATAGACCGGGTGGTGAAGTCAGCAACTACCATGGTGTTATGTAAAGCTGGTGTAAGTTTTGTGGACGATGCTGTTGTAGATGTTGTAGTACAGCTGCCCTAGAGGCGTGTTGGTTGTGTTTAGCATTGCGCTTTTGCTAGACAACTAGAGGCAGTGCAGTGTGTGGGTTGGTGTTTGTAGTTTTCTACTCTTATATTTTTCTTTTATTTGTAGACTGAATTTCGCTCCTTGGCATTTGGATTTTGTGGAATAAATCTGAGAAAAACTTTTCTCGCATAGTTGTGTAAACCTGAAGCTTTTTTACTAAATAACTTATGCAGGCGGGACTACAGAGAGTGAGAGATAGATAAAGAGAGAGAGAGAGAGAGATTCCCTAGTTCACAATTTTCATTTCCCTCTTTGGCTGCGATCTGCCCCTCCTCTCCTCCTTTTCGGTTGTCTGCTGCGCTTGTCTGTCTGTCTGTCTGTCTGTCAGTCTGTGCGCCGGAGTGCCTAAGACAGACAGAAGAAAAGGAGAAGCGGGGAGAGAGAAAGATAGACAGAAAGAGAATGAATGAGATAGAGAAGGTTGGGAGGAAGAGGAGGAGAGAGAAAGAGAGAGATGGAGAGAGTAAGACTAATTTCTTCCAAGATGGAAGTATCGGTAAGTCTGCTGATGTGATCGTCCTGTCACGCCAGTTGTCAACAAACATGCAAAGTCATGACTGTACACTTCTACTGGAGCGCACGTGCATACTCCCGTGACCTTTCACCTTTTTCTAACAACCAATTCAAAGCTGCAGAGCCGTATTCAAGTTTACCAGATTATAGTTAAGACTGTTTACACTTACACCAAGAGATTGTTTACAGACAAGATAACAAACATGTAAACGGTCTGCGGTATAAACATCATCTACACCATCATGCTTTAATAACACATGCAAAGTGCAAGATGCTATCCCTCTACTTTATGCTTTAATATTAAAGTGCAACTGATGCTATCTGTCAACACTCTACCTCATCTGTAGCGTGTGGCTTTACTCAGCTAGTCTTAACAAGAAGAATGCAAGAGGTTCAAAGACATGACGCTTTTCAAGGAAGAACTTATGGGATATCATCTAATAAATATCGTAATAAAGTCTTGATAACGGGTGAATAAATCTAAAAAATTAAAATTGTGAAAACACAGCATGTGAAGAAAACGAAGCAACTTGCTAAAGAGACAGGCACAGAGAGGAAGAGAAGAAGAAGAAGAAGAAGAAGAAGAAGAAGAAGAAGAAGAAGAAGAAGAAGATGAAGATGATGATGATCATGATGATGATGATTATGATGATAATGACGGTGGTGAAGATGATGACGATGATTGTGATAATGATGATGATTATTATTATGATGATGGGGCTGAAGAAGACAATAAGAAACAGGGCTTTAAGGAGGAGCAGGAGAAGGAGGCGGAGAAGAAGAAAAATATATGATATAAACCGGCACAACGTCAAAAAAAAGAGAGCAACATAAGTTTTATATATCAAAACAAAAAATGAAACATAAGGAGTTAATTTGATTTGACAATACATCTACAAAAGGTGCAGCATTTGACTCTATGGCGCGTTGGACTAGACTATGCTACCAATTATTTTTGCACAGACGTAAGCAGAAGTGAAGCAAAAGCAGCTCTGTATTGACGCGTTATTTGCATCTAATGTTTTTGTTGGAGTAAAAGCAAAAAGCTCTTTTCTTGTATGGCTCACTTTAGGTTGCATTTTTAAGAGGGCTAGAGAAGGTGGGTGGGGGGAATGGGGTCAATACTATATCGTTCACAGAAGGTGAGATTCACAAGAGTTAGCTTGCAAAGATTTAAACCTGGTGATGAATTGTCATGAGCTGTTCCGAGAGATCTTAAGTCCTGTGTTTTACCATAGGATCATTGAGTTACGAGCTGGACCTCAAGCTGTCGAGGCAGCACAAGAGCTACAAAGTTGATTAGTATGATAAAACTAATCGCAATACATTTAGCTGATGTGTTAAATTCTAAACTCTGACTCCAGGATTAGACCCAACCGTGGTTGGAGATGTACGCACGCGTGGTTCTAATCATGTCACGTGACGACAAGAAAAAACATATTGCTTACGTATGCTCATTTCCTCCAGGAGTGGCGAGTCTGAGAAGGACTCAAACTGTGTCACCTTGGCCACCAGTCCTGGAATCTCGCCTTCTACCACAGTTTTCGTGTAACACAGCGGGCACTTGCATGTAATATCAGTTTAAACCAAAATCATTCTATAGCACGAGGAAATCATGTCTAGTATGTGTACCAGTTTTGAAACGGTTTTTGTTTTTAACTACAATAATGAACTAGATTCACTTGCGCATCTATTTAAGATTTCGTCCTTCCCAACACATGAAATCAGCTAGAGATTGATTGAATATTATTTTTCCCTAGTTTCTTAAGTTGTGCTGAAGAGAGAAACATGAAATATCAAATAAAACACTGAAGCTGTGCACTGTAACCTTAAAGAAAAGATGAGGAAGAAAAACAGAACATCTAATGATATTTTATATGGATTTTCTCCCCACACAAACCACAGTCGATAACAGCTGAAAGCTAAGTGTGACATGCACGGGCGCTGGGGCGAGATTTGTGTTTATGTGTGTATGAGAAGTAACATGACCTTTAGGAAGCCGAGTATGACAAGGATACACACGACATGATCAATCACTTTAGTTTCAGCTGGTAAAAACTAAGAAATTAAATGACTGAAAGAAATAGGTGGTAATCTACAGTCAACTCTGTAGTAGACGCGCTATGTCTATAAAACGTCATTAGCTTACCAGAGACCCACTTAGTGTCAAGTAGCAATCGAAATCTGACAAAGCTCGCGTACAGATTTCATCCCGGTAAAACTCCGCCTTAAATAATAGACTTATAGATACTGACTGGTTTTCACTGTCTTCGTACTTGATATTATATCCCAGATGGTACACTAACAGAATTTCTCCGTCTCTGATAAACACTCGATCAAGCTTTTAACTATCTGACTATTTTTTTTTTAACCCTACTTCGCCAACATCCATAGCTAGCTGTCCTTTTTAACGTGACCCACCTCCAGCCCACTCTACGCGTGATTTCCCAGTGCATCTCAGGTCAATAACAGCGGCGTGAACAATGGCAGTGGCGCTCCATCTTGAACCGGGACCACAAAAGGCCCAGGGATTTAAATCATATTATTCTCAGTTAACTGCTAGCTGAACCGGAGAAGATGAAAAGAGCTTTCACCTGGCCTCCATTTGTCCAGAAATATGGAAATACTGATTCGGTGTTACAGAGAGAAATCTGCACTACTTCTCGATCCAGCAAGAATCTAGCTCTGAATAGGGCATGTTTATTTATCTGCATGATGCAATAGTAGATGCGGCACGGTTCATCACGTCATTATTCAACGCAACAGGAAAATCGAAATTGTAAAAAAAAATATTATAAAGGAAAGGTATAAAGAGGCAAAATGGAAATCTGAAGAGCTTCCCACGCCCCGAATAATGTTGTGACCTACACGACTGGGTTACTTGATCTAGAGTCGGTTACAAGGAAGACTATTCAGATAGCAGCGTTTGCCATGGCAAAAAAAAAAGTTGTAAGATCTTGCTCCGTCAACAGAACGAGACAACTGTAGGTCAACTGCATAGTTTGACCAATTCATAAATCTTTGTGGGCTACAGGGGTCAGATATCTGTAGGTCTACAGTAACGAATTCTTAGAACAATTCATAAATCTTTGTGGGCTACAGGGGTCAGATATCTGTAGGTCTACAGTAACGAATTCTTAGAACAATTCAAAAATCTTTTGGGCTACAGGGGTCAGATATCTGTAGTTCTACAGTAACGAATACTTAGAACAATTCATAAATCTTTGTGGGCTACAGGGGTCAGATATCTGTAGGTCTACAGTAACGAATATTTTGACCAATTCATAAATCTTTGTGGGCTACAGGGATCAGATATCTGTAGGTCTACAGTAACGAATATTTCGATTAATTCGGTTTTTTTTTGTTGTTTTTTTCAAGAACAGTGGGATTGTTTTTCATCATGTGAAGGAAAGATGAAATGGGCAGCGTAGGCTATGATACGCTTACACCTATTAGATATATGGAGGTCAACAGGATTGATTTCAGACTCAGTAGCAAAGATTAACTAATGCGACATTCGAATTGCATCATTATGGATTACATTTCACCAACAACATTATTCGGCTTCAAATATGCCTAGCTCAGAATTGTCTAAATCAGTTATTACATTTGACACAGTGTAGTCTTTCCTTATTAACTATTACTTGTGTGCATATTGATTTCGAAACTCGTGTCAGTTTAAAAAAAATCTGAGGTTGTTGTTTTTTTTTTTTTTTTAATGAACAGAGTAGGCCTATGTGAATGCCAGTCTGAGAGTAATCGAGTTTATACCTCGGCAAAAAAGCTGGACTGGTTGCATTTGCTACTTTTACTAGATCCATGTCAGGATATGAGTAACACAGGCTTAATCAGATCTAGACGCAGGTTCTGAACTGGGCTAGTTTAAAGATCCGAGTCTATAGTCGGTCAAGATCGGATCACATGAAAAAAAAAAAAAAAAAAAAAAATTGCTCAATAAACAGGTCCCACTTCATCATGATATTCAGAAAACCGCACAGACATAAATTAGTATGCAAAGCTCCACGGTATAAACAGGCACTGTGTACAAATTCCAGGTTATGTAAGAAGAACTTGTAGACGTGGTGTTTGAACCTTCGTAGAATCTATTTCAGATCCAGAAGTTTATTTTCCTCGCGTGCAGAGAAATAAACGTGCTGCACTCTGGTCTCTCAGTCTCAGGTCGATTGTGTTCATAGATTGGTTCAGAGATGGGAGCCTACAGATCTACATCTGTCTAGATCAGTGTTGATGTCACAAGCACGGAGAGAGGGGGGGTTACATGCAGGCCTCGAAATGGTGTTCTGAGGAAGAGGGCGAGGGGTTGTGTGTATAGGGGGGGGGGGGAGGTGTCAGCCCCAGGCTGTTGTGGTGTGGTCGGTGTTGACTGCCTGGCTCGAGACTTGCCGCGACACCGACTGCCGTGACGAATGAGGTGACCTTACCTTCAGGCGACCGGCACGTTTGGACTCTCCGAGCGACAGACTGACAGACTGACAGACTGACAGACAGACAAGCGCAGCAGACACTCGAAAAGGGGGAGAGGAGTGGCAGGTCGCAGCCAAAGAGGGAAATGAAAATTGTGAACTAAGGAATCTCTCTCTCTCTCTCTCTCTCTCTCTCTCTCTCTCTCTCTCTCTCTCTCTCTCTCTCTCTCTCTCTCTCTCTCTCTCTCTCTCTCTCTCTCTCTCTTTACTTCATTACTTCACCCATCTCTATCATTATTATATCTCTTTCATTTTCTACTCTCTTTAATTTTGTCTTCCACTATTTCTTTCTTTTCAGTTGTTTTTTTTTTCCTATTTCTCCTTGTATTACGCTCTCGATTTCTCTCTGCGTCCTTGTAGTATAATCATCTTTTTTCCCCCGATCTAAATGCTTGTTGCTATTTCTCAACTCTCTCTCTCTCTCTCTCTCTCTCTCTCTCTCTCTCTCTCTCTCTCTCTCTCTCTCTCTCTCTCTCTCTCTCTCTCGCTCTCTCTCTCTCTCTCTTCTCTCTCCCTCTCTCTCTCTGAAAACCTTTCGAAAAGATCATAAGAGAGAGACAGACAGAGAGAGAAAATTATACTCCAGGAAAAGATGGAAAGATGGATGAAGTCAAACAGGTTGTGTGTGGAGATTCAGTTAGAGATGGATGAGCCAAACAATCCTGAAGATCGTAAGGTGCGAGTGGGCGAGAAGTTCAGATACAACAGCGAGCAGCTCATACTGGTGAAGGCAGTCAGGAATAGAAGCATGGGTAGGTTAGACTGAGTAGATGGGGACATGCTGGATGGATAAATACCAGTTTACTAGTAGAGACTAAATAGAAGACAGAGATAAAGATGGCTGGAGGAGAGAGGGGAGGCAGAGAGAGAGAGAGAGTGAGAGAGAGAAGAAACAGACACAGATAGGCACATCGAGAGAGAGAGAGAGAGAGTGAGAGAGAGAGAGAGAACAGACACAGATAGGCACATCGAGAGAGAGAGAGAGAGAGAGAGAGAAGGGGGGGGGGGGGAAAGGGGGGGGTTATGAGTACCAGAGGTGCTGGAAAAACAGAGATATTAACAGAGAATATAATTGTGTGGGAGTTTTTTTAGTATTCTTATTATTATTTTTTTTTCTTTTTTTTTTTTTTTGGGGGGGGGGGGTTAGTTTGCTTGTTTCTTTCTTTCTTTCTTTCAGAACGTATTTTACTAACCATTGGCAAATAAGGCGAGACAGAGAAAGAGAGAGAGAGAGAGAGAGAGAGAGAGAGAGAGAGAGAGACAGAGAGACAGACAGACAGACAGACAGACAGACAGACAGACAGACAGACAGACAGACAGACAGACAGACAGACAGACAGACAGACAGACAGACAGACAGACAGACAGACAGTCAAACAAAGAGACAGAGAGACAGAGAGTAGAGTAGAAGAAACAGAGAGAATCCAAGATCAAGAGATAGGTACACATGTATAATATTATGCAAATTGGTGGTAAGAAGACATTTGCAGGCGATGTTAAACACTTGTGGACCTTTAGGAGATGTACTTGCCTGGACTAAAGGAGATAACCACTAGCGTCACTATGGTGATAGGTTGGTATGTGGATAGGAGGGACTGGGCCAAACACTGGTGCAAACACTGAGTCGTGCTTTTATAATACTCATGTTTTTTTGTTTTTTATATAATAGGATAAAGAAAAAAGAAGAAAAGGAGACAGATATTGAGATTCAGAAAGTCATTCGGAAAGAGAGAGAGAGAGAGAGAGAGAAAAGAGAGAGAGAGAGAGAGAGAGAAAAGAGAGAGAGAGAGAGAGATTGAGAGACAGAGACAGAGAGACAGAGACAGACAGACAGACAGACAGACAGAGAACGATAAATGGAGAGAGGAAAAGTATTTAATACACATAACACACTTTTATATTAAGGATGTTCTGTGAGATATTGATTAAGGTGAAGTTGGCGGAGGGGTTAGAAATAAGATGGGGAAAAAAGAAAAACCATAGCTGATTTCTATCATAGTGTTAAGGAACATACATGTACCAGTTATGAAAGTAGCCCATTTTCAAAAAAGGAAAAGAAAAAAAAACGTATTCACATGTTTTGCACATCACTGAAGGGCGTTTCCATTTCCAGTCGTTTAAACAATGTGTGCTCGATTAGGAAAAAAAAAAAGAAATAAAACTGAATGTTGGAGAAAACAACAAGAAATGGAGGAGAGACGGACTGAAAACTTCAAGAAACTCGCGCATGGATGTGACTGTGAATGTCCACAAAAAAAAAAAATTGTTGGCGCCCCAAATCGCTGATGCTTTTAAAAACACACAAAACTGTTTTCTAATGGGCGTTTTCGATGGCCCGTTACTTTCGCACCATAAAGAGACTTTTAAAAGCATCTTAAAACGATTCTGCCAAAAGATCTCTCTCAGGATTTTTGAGTCTCCTTAGTTGTTTTTTGTTTTTTTTTTTTTGTTTTTTTTGGCGGGGGGAGGGGGGTGTTATACCAAATCATAAAATACACTCGCATTTTTTTTTCAAAGAAGACAGTGTAAAATGAATAAAAAAGAAATGAGAGTGGGGGAGAGAGAAGAGAAAGAGAGAGATAGAACGAGAGAGAAGAGAAAGAGATGTCTTACACAAAGTGAAAATTTGATCCTTAATTCATTTAGAACATGGCTGTTTTTTATGGGGGGTTTTTCTTGTCGTTTTGTTGTTGTTGTTGTTTTTTTTGTTTTTCTTTCCGTGTCGGCGCTGAGGAAATTATATTTATTTTATTGTATTGCAATGATAATCGTTTTTCTATTCGTTCAGTTGATTCTTCTAACTTATCCTCCTGTCTGATCCTCGTCATCGGGATTTCATTCTTTGGTTGTTTTTTTTCTCCTCTTAGAATTTTGTTTTATTTTTATCTTTTCATTACATTTGTTTTGCTAGTATTCTTCTCTCTTTGTGGTCCATTGTTTTTCTTGTCGTTCTTGTTGTACGTGTTTGTGATGATGCTCTGATTTTTCTCCGACATCATTATCATCGTTTTTTTTCCCCTTTTCCTCTCCTTTTTCTTCTCTCTCTCTCTCTCTCTATCTCTCTCTCTCTTCCGCTCTCTCCCTCTCTCTTTCTCTCCCTCTCTCTTTCTCTCCCTCCCTCTCTCTTTCTATCTCTACCTCTCTCTCTCTTTCTATCTCTACCTCTCTCTCTCTCTCTCTCTCTCTCTCTCTCTCTCTCTCTCTCTCTCTCTCTCTCTCTCTCTCTCTCTCTCTCCCTCCTACCCCTGTCGCCCTCAAACCACACCTGCTCAACACGCCAGTTATTGTCTCACATAAGTATGAGCTTTGCTTTGTAATGCTCGCCACCCTTCGCACATCTCTACCGACTCCTAACATTTGATAAATCCCCAGTCTCCTCCTGATCTGCTAACAAACCCCATAAAACAGCATTTCAGAACCGACCGCAATAATCTCCAGTCTAGCCCATGAGCAGCTTTGATATTCAAATCAACAAAATATTGAGACAACCCCTCTTACAATCAGATCTGTAAACATTGCGAAAAAATCACGTAACGAGTGATGCACTTTATTGAATTGCAATATTTATTTTATCTTTTAAGATGTTTTCTCTTTCTTACTAAGAACACAACACGCCATGTTGATCATGCGCAACTGCGTCACTTGAGGTCCGCTAGCGCCAACCAACCAGGCCCGTGAAAGTCTAGGGTACCATGAGTTTGACAAACTGAAATGACCCGCACTGCTGCTGTACGTAACGTCTGGCGTGGCAATAAAGAATCGTCATGACAGACGCTACGAGGCGTGAGTTTGAATCTAATGGGTCCCGTTTCCGTCGGATTTCATTTTGTTTCGTAAGTAACAGAGCTCTTGGGCGACTGGTTTTGTATGGGTTTTTTTAACCATCACGATAAATTGTTCTACTTCCCAAACCTGTCGCTTTGAAACAGCATAAAATCATATCAGTGTAATACCCCTGAAGACTCATCTACACTGCTCTTAGGTTATTAATAGCTCTTTTAAGTCTCATTAGGAATCATACGCGAAGACGGCGGTGTTCCACCAAGTTAACGCTAAGGTTGGTTACACCAGGCCCGACCTTATCTCACAACAAACGATCTGGGGATTGAACCCTGGACCCTCTGATAGTCGGTCTAACGGTCAAGTCATTGAGCTAAGATAATGAAGGTACAGCCAAGAATTTAGAGAGATAAAATGCTATATAAACTATTCTTCCACATAAAGATGTGATGAAGTTCCCGTGAACTAGGCGTGACTCACTCAACCTAAAGTTCATGTGTGTAAATCTGACTCAAGTCCATCTCAAGAGGGTGAATGTCTTCTTCTCAAGAGCCGACCTCTGACCTTAGGACATGTCCCCACACAGGGCAGTGACAGTAACCGAACAAGGATTACTTTAAAGTTAGAGATAATCAGCACGTCATATTCTCTTGTCCTCAAAGTGGTACTAGAGAGATATCTCGAACTTACGTCGCCAAGGCAACAGTTGTTTACTGATTCTAGACAAACTTCAGGTGATCCTCCATTCTAAGAATGATAGTCCCGAGTTTTTGAAAAAGATTGTCAGTTTGTTGGCGGCAAAACTCGATACTTGTACCAAGTATTTGATGTCGATCGAAGATGATGAAGTCTGATCCTAATTTGTTGATGATGATGATGTTGTTGTTGTTGTTGTTGTTGTTGTTGTTGTACTTGTTGTTGCTGCTTCTGCTTCTTCCGTTATTGTTGTTGTTGTTGTTGTTGTTGTACTTGTTGTTGCTGCTTCTGCTTCTTCCGTTATTGTTGTTGTTGTTGTTGCTGCTGCGTCTGCTGCTGTCGTTTATTATTATTATTATTATTATTATTATTATTATTATTATTATTATTATTATTATTATTATTATTATTATTATTTTATTATTACACTTTCCTCTCTCTCTCTCTCTTTCTCTCTCTCTCTCTCTCTCTCTCTCTCTCTCTCTCTCTCTCTCTTTTTCTCTTCTCTCATTCTCTTTTTTATCATGCTATCTTCAACATAACCCTAACCACACATTTTACCTACCATGCCCCAAGACAACAGAAAGAGAAAATTGGAGATGGAGGGAGGTAGGAGAGAGAGAGAGAGAGAGAGAGAGAGAGAGAGAGGTTGAGAGGGGGCAACCGAAAGTTACCTTAACCATTTAACCTAAACCATAAACCCTGACACATTAATTTGTCCTACTGAAGCACGCGGTGTCTCTTTTCCACATTAAGATTATCACTCCAAGCCAGGAGAAAAAGAGAAAGAAAAAGAAATGGAAAAAAATGTTGCAAAAATATCTTTCTGCCCATCCCCCCCCCCCCCTCTTTTTCACCCCATGTTCTTTTTTCTCTCTCTCTCTCTCTCTCTCTCTCTCCCCCCCCTCTTTTCAACCTTCAATTTATTACTAACTTTTTGAAAGGTCACGCTGTTTTTTTTTTTACTTTTAATGCAAAGTGTTTTAACAGTAGCAAGACTGTGAGTCTCCAGTCTTAAAAATCATCGACGTCATTCCTGTCTTTAAATCGGGGGTTCAGCTTCTCTATTAGTTGTATGTCTTGTTTTTCATGAACACAATGATGAAAGTGATAGTATAGTAGACGTATTTTTGGAAAAAAACAAAAAACAAAAACAAAAAAAAAAAAAACAATATTTGCATAGCAGTTTGCTGGTTTTCCAAATTTTGTAACCGCTTTCCTCACAGCGCTTTTATATGCAAGGAAACTTTTTTGCCCTTTGCACTGAAGTGGATTTATTGTTTGTAAATGCCATGAGACTATAATGATAAAAAAAAAATTATTTGTCTCGATGTCTTTATGTACAACTTGAATAAAAACTACTGGAAGATAGAAGCAATAATTGTTGCTTCCAATAGAAAAGCAGTAGTAGTACTACTACTACTAATAAAGAAGGATATGCATTTAAAAAAAAAAAAAAAAAAGAAAAGAAAAAAAGGAAAGAAAACAAGAGTTGAAAATGAAAATAGAGTAACTTTGAGACGGCTCAGTTTTCTGCATTGTTGCACGTCTGTTTCTGAAAGCCTCGCCCCTTTAAATGGTGTTTACTTAACGAAATGAGCCACGTGATGTGATAACAACCTGCACTTAGGATTCAAAATGTGCTATTTATTTTCTATCGTTTTGTAATGTGTACATAAACATATTTACTGTGTACAACTTTAATTTTAATATTTTAATATCTCTTGACATAAGCTTCTCTCGCGTCTTAGCATCGTGGTGTTTAAAGATGTAATGGTGGTTAAATTCAAGTATATGATTCATATTCTACAGATTATTAAAAGACGTGAGGAACCTGGTTTTTGTATTTCCGGCTTAAAATGATAAGAAAATAAGAAAATTTGTTTGTGTCGGGATAATTCATGCGGGAGTTTATGATGAAACAGAGCAGTGCTTTCATAATTTCTCTAACAGTGTCATGGGTAAAAACATCGCCGGAAGCAAATTAATTCTTACATTAAGATGGAGCAAAATCCATTTATTATTCTTTTTTTTTTCTCTTTACTAAAATTAATTTAACTTCTTACAAGGTTAGGCTTTGTGTGCTGAATTCTACGTTCAGCAAATTTTATAGTGAACCAAGCGAGATTAAGTATTATACATCAGGACAAATGTAATAAGTAAAAAAAAGGAAAGGATGATATAACTTTTAAACTTTTTTTCATATATAATGAAAAGGCTGTCCATCGTAATTTGCTATATAAAGACATCATTGCAAAGGAGAAATCTGCTCTACCTCTGTTGTGCGGTATCAGAAAAGTTAACATTAAGAATATTTCATTGAGTGAAAAGTTTGCGAGATAAGTCTCAAAATTGTCTTGCTTTTTGTTGTTGTTGTTGTTGTTGCTGCTGCTGCCGTTTTTTTGTTGTTTTTTTTCTTTTCTCATTTTTTTTTTGCAGCTATGTCTGTTGTTGTTGTTGTTGTTGTTGTTGTTGTTGTTGTTACGTTACGTTACGTTTATTCCGGATTACGTAAAAGTTTTAATCAGAAAACCTACTTTGAACTGCACGTATTTGCAAAGTTTCCTAAAATAACCATATCAATTGCACTGTTCTAACTATAAGCACCTACATTTGATACTTTAAGTTTTACAATCAATCTATACGCAGTTTTTCTGTTAATAGTTTGTTTGGTTTTTTTTTAACTCAGTTTTGGAGATTGTTTGCTACTTTACTGAATCATCAAATGTGAAAAATCTCTGATGTCACAAGATGACACTCCATCGTCTACCCATCTCCCTTTTCTATCTCTTTCTATCCCTCTCCTTCTCTCTCTCTCTCTCTCTCTCTCTCTCTCTCTCTCTCTCTCTCTCTCCCTCTCTCTCTCTCTCTCTTTCTATCTCTCTCTCTCTCTCGCTCTCTCTCTCGCTTCTTTTGCTCCCATTAAATTCTACTTTTTCCTGATTTTAAGACTATTTGATCTACAGCTGGTAATACATGCCTGGACATGATCCTACACCGATCATTGAATGTCAGTGATGGTCAGTGTGGTCCAGCGAGTGGGCCTGAATGACCAATGATCCGCATAGGTTCATCATCAGATCAGATTAGGTTCCCACTATGAAGGAAGTTTTCAGGACAATTCTGTTGGGCGATATGGATGTGTGAAGAGAGAGAGAGAGACAGACAGAGAGACAGTTAAAGACAGAGACAGAGTCAGAAACAGAGAGAGGAGAAGGAGGAGAAACAGAGAGAGGAGAAGGAGGAGGAAGTATCAATAAGTTTCGCAGTTGAGAGAGAGACACACAGACAGACACACAGAGACAGAGGCAGAGAGACAGAGACAGAGAAGTATAAATACGTTTCATAGTTGAGAGAGACAGAGACAGAGAGAGACATACGGACAGACAGACAGAGACAGAGACAGAGAGAGGAGAAGGAAGAAGAAGTATAAATAAGTTTCGTAGTTGACACATTCTACTCAACACCCCCCTCCCTTTTCTCTCTCTCTCTCTCTCTCTCTCTCTCTCTCTCTCTCTCTCTCTCTCTCTCTCTCTCTCTCTCTCTCTCTCTCTCTCCATCAGTTCTCTCTACCCATCAATCGACCTGCCTTCTCCTGGCCTTTTCTTTTACGAAGTAATAAAGTACATTCTTCCATCAAGCCCTCTTTAATACAACGAATGTCTAGCCATTTTGATGGAGATTCCCGCCACTCTAACTCTGTGTTTCATCCGTCAGAAAGGCCGAAGTTCATGTTAACACATGGGCTAGGAGACAAAACACTTGTGTAATTTATTCTTTACTTTGTGTCAGATGAGGCAAAAAGAAACGTCCTATTGACACTATCATTATACCATGTATTTATTAAGTTCCCATTCACTATTTTTTCCCACATGCTACCATGTCATTTCGATTGCTCTGCGACGATCAATATGTAATCATCTTTTAAGCTTAGTCTAGACCTCTCAGAAAATCAATTTCCTTGTCATCTGAGTATTTTCTCAGTTAAACAGTTCGTGGAAGATCGGTTGACTTCTCTATAGTTTCTCTTTAGGTGAAAACCTCAACCAACAGATGTATTGAACTTAGAATCTAATTTTCTAATAATCCAGTTTATATGGCAGGAAAATTATCAACTTTCAGTTAGATAAAGACAATCATGAAAGAAAGAAAAACAAAAGTTTCATTCATAGGAGAGGTGGAAGTAAACTGCAGCTTGGCGTGGGGTTTAATCTGACCCAGTACTAGACAGGGTAATGACATGTGTGATTCACAGAATCGATGGTAGACAGCCTTGCAACGTGATGGACAAATCGTCGAAGGGGCTTACATTTTATCCTATTACGTTAAAAATAGAGTTAAGCAAGGGAAATAATTTTCCATGCTATGTCTCTGAAGACAGTAGCATTATAATATGACAAGATGTCGGCGGGTTACACAGTCCAATTTGTTGCTGAGAAGAAGTAATTTAAGTGTAATAGGAACATTTTCCATGGAAATAAGCTAGAGTGGAGGTGAATGCGCAGCTGTAATATTGAACGCTAATACTCCTCTTGCTATCTCCCTCTGCTTCTCTGAGAGTTAGGGGAGATAAATTCCCCACAGATTGGATACGGCCATCTGATATAAAAGTGAATAAACTGAACAGCCCTTTGATCATTCTAGTAGAGCCAGTGCTGAATATAAAAGATTATTCTTTGTTTTCATATTGTTCAATCTGTTTTGTTATTTCCAAACGAAACAGAAGGATATTCAAGACGATAAAAAGTTGAAATTTGTAAAGACTGTTATCGTTATCATCTTTGTCGTCTTGTCGTAGGATGATATCAGCTGGTGAAACTTTTCCCAATAAAGAGAGCGGGATTGTTAGTATGTGTTGAGGGTAGCCGGCTCGCCTTAGGTACACATTAGAATATCTAGGTAAAAGAAAAACAATAAAGAAATGATCCCTTGGAGGAAAAAAAATGATGCGAATTGAGTTTGCCTACATGAGCACTTCGTGCCGATCGGGTCTCTTCTAGATCCATTTCTAAATGATCGATAAGATCGAATTTGTTTACAGTTTGTCTAAATGATCGATAAGATCTAATTTATTTGTTTACAGTTTGTCCAAACGCTTTTAGCATCCATATCAGATGTCGCATCTCTTTCAATACAAACTTTGGGAAAACCTGGTGCAATTCGAGTTTTACAACAGAAATAGAAATTCGGTGTTTATAAAACGAAGAGGATTATTTTTTGTTTTGTTTTGTTTTGTCCTTCTGATCACATAAGGTTCCGATTATAGTCAGGGCAAGTTGTTCATTTGTATTTAAAATTGTGGTTTGAAAGGATGCAAATTGTGGTGAAGATGATGAACAAGATAATGATGATGATGATGAATCAGATGATAATGATGATGATGATGATGATAATGACGAATCAGATGATAATGATGATGAATCAGATGATAATGATGATGATGATGATGATAATGACGAATCAGATGATAATGATGATGAATCAGATGATGATGATGATAATGATGATGAATCAGATGAGGAATCTGATGATGATAATGATGATGATGATGATGATGATGATGATGATGATGATGATGATGGTAACGATGATGATGATGATGATGATGATGACGGTAACGATGATGATGATGATCGTGATGACGATGACGGTAACGATGATGATGATGATGATGATGATGATGATGGTGATGACGGTAACGATGATGATGGTGATGACGGTAACGATGATGATGATGATGACGGTAACGATGATGATGGTGATGACGGTAACGATGATGATGGTGATGACGGTAACGATGATGATGATGATGGTGATGACGGTAACGATGATGATGATGATGATGATGATGACGGTAACGATGATGATGGTGGTGGTGATGACGGTAACGATGATGATGATGATGACGGTAACGATGATGATGATGATGACGGTAACGATGATGATGGTGGTGGTGATGACGGTAACGATGATGATGATGATGACGGTAACGATGATGATGATGATGATGATGACGGTAACGATGATGATGATGATGACGGTAACGATGATGATGGTGGTGGTGATGACGGTAACGATGATGATGATGATGACGGTAACGATGATGATGATGATCGTGATGACGGTAACGATGATGATGATGATGACGGTAACGATGATGATGATGATGGTGATGACGGTAACGATGATGATGATGATGACGGTAACGATGATGATGATGATGATGACGGTAACGATGATGATGATGATGGTGATGACGGTAACGATGATGATGATGATGATGATGATGATGATGACGGTAACGATGATGATGATGATCGTGATGACGGTAACGATGATGATGATGATGGTAACGATGATGATGATGATGACGGTAATGATGATGATGGTGGTGGTGATGACGGTAACGATGATGATGATGATGATGATGATGGTGATGACTTCAACAAAGACGGTAAAAAAGTCGATAATAATGAGGACAGGAATGTCGGCATAACTTAATGCTGGGCCAAAGAATCATAAATTTGAAGGTGGCCTCTCCCAGTGATTCTCACACAGGGACAGCCTTGCGACACTCCACGGGTTGGTTGGCTTCATACACAAATCTCTGGTTTTGCTATCATAATGGATGGAAAGATCTTATGGACTGAAGGCCGAGATAAGCCGAGGTGGACTTAGAACGTACGTGTATGCTCGTGCATTTTTCCAGTCACAGGTAAATATCTAGTTTACCATCGGTGCAAAATACACTGTCGGCTAAAGGTTGGAGCGGTGATAACACATCTGAGGTAATCATAATATACAAAGTTCTACATGTTCGTGCCCTATCTTCACTCGCTCTCTGCCAGAACAGTTGTCAGGGATGCCTGGGGTTCAAACACGAGATAATACATTCAGAGCAGAGGGGCACGTCGTGAGACAATGTGTGCCAGGGGGTGACCTTCCTGGTCTCAGACAGACAGGCAGACAGACTGTCAGACAGACAGACTCTCAATCTGTTTCTGCTTAACGTCAATTAAAGTAAAACAAAATCTAACAGCAGATTGCATACCAGGATTGTGCAAAAGAGTCAAGGATCTGTCTGACAGCGGTTGGATATTTGTTGGTTTTGGTTTTTTTTTCATTAAATTTTATTGACAGCTCTTGTTTTTAATTGAACTTCGTTCGGAGAGTTCCGTTAGGATAGGAAAAGTTTTAACCCTTCCGCATATTATGGTCTAATTCAATTTATGAAGACGGGGGGAAAGGCATAAAGCTAGAGAGAGAGAAGAGAGAGAGAGAGAGAGAGAGAGAGAGAGAGAGAGAGAGAGAGAGAGAGAGAGAGGG
This sequence comes from Elysia crispata, assembly GCA_033675545.1. Lineage (NCBI taxonomy): Eukaryota > Metazoa > Mollusca > Gastropoda > Plakobranchidae > Elysia > Elysia crispata. Next base: position 35,832 of record JAWDGP010005213.1, read on the forward strand.
AGAAAGAGGAAAGAAAGACAGTAGACAGAAAGAGAGCGCGAGAGAGTGAGGAGAGAGAGAAGGAACAAAGACAGTAGACAGAAAGAGAGCGCGAGAGAGTGAGTGAGAGAGAGAGAGAGAGAGAGAGAGAGAGAGAGAGGGAGAAAGAGGAAAGAAAGACAGTAGACAGAAAGAGAGCGCGAGAGAGCGAGAGAGAGAGTGAGAGAGAGAGAGAAGGAACAAAGACAGTAGACAGAAAGAGAGCGCGAGAGAGCGAGAGAGAGAGAGAGAGAGAGAAGGAACAAAGACAGTAGACAGAAAGAGAGCGCGAGAGAGTGAGTGAGAGAGAGTGAGAGAGAGAGAGAAGGAACAAAGACAGTAGACAGAAAGAGAGCGCGAGAGAGTGAGTGAGAGAGAGAGAGAGAGAGAGAGAGAGAGAAGGAACAAAGACAGTAGACAGAAAGAGAGCGCGAGAGAGTGAGTGAGAGAGAGTGAGAGAGAGAGAAGGAACAAAGACAGTAGACAGAAAGAGAGCGCGAGAGAGTGAGTGAGAGAGAGAGAGAGAGAGAGAGAGAGAGAGAGAGAGAAGGAACAAAGACAGTAGACAGAAAGAGAGCGCGAGAGAGTGAGTGAGAGAGAGTGAGAGAGAGAGAGAGAGAGAGAGAGAAGGAACAAAGACAGTAGACAGAAAGAGAGCGCGAGAGAGTGAGTGAGAGAGAGAGAGAGAGAGAAGGAACAAAGACAGTAGACAGAAAGAGAGCGCGAGAGAGTGAGAGAGAGAGAGAGAGAGAGAGAGAGAGAGAGAGAGAGAAGGAACAAAGACAGTAGACAGAAAGAGAGCGCGAGAGAGTGAGAGAGAGAGAGAGAGAGAAGGAAGAAAGACAGTAGACAGAAAGAGAGCGCGAGAGAGTGAGAGAGAGAGTGAGAGAGAGAGAGAGAGAGAGAGAGAAGGAAGAAAGACAGTAGACAGAAAGAGAGCGCGAGAGAGTGAGAGAGAGAGAGAGAGAGAGAGAGAGAAGGAAGAAAGACAGTAAACAGAAAGAGAGCGCGAGAGAGTGAGAGAGAAAGGGAGTGAGAATTTTTTACAGTCATTTTACATTCAACTCAATATTGAAACAAGGCAGAACAAACAGTGTTTCCCCTCTGCCCACAATGGTTGTACAAAACCCTTGTAATCTGCACCAACATCCCGGCTCCAGGCACGGACACACAGACACCCGGTTCACCTCATCCCGGCTCCAGGCACGGACACACAGACATTCGGTTCACCTCATCCCGGCTCCAGGCACGGACACACAGACACTCGGTTCACCTCATCCCGGCTCCAGGCACGGACACACAGACACTCGGTTCACCTCATCCCGGCTCCAGGCACGGACACACAGACACTCGGTTCACCTCATCCCGGCTCCAGGCACGGACACACAGACACTCGGTTCACCTCATCCCGGCTCCAGGCACGGACACACAGACACTCGGTTCACCTCATCCCGGCTCCAGGCACGGACACACAGACACTCGGTTCACCTCATCCCGGCTCCAGGCACGGACACACAGACACTCGGTTCACCTCATCCCGGCTCCAGGCACGGACACACAGACATTCGGTTCACCTCATCCCGGCTCCAGGCACGGACACACAGACACTCGGTTCACCTCATCCCGGCTCCAGGCACGGACACACAGACACTCGGTTCACCTCATCCCGGCTCCAGGCACGGACACACAGACACTCGGTTCACCTCATCCCGGCTCCAGGCACGGACACACAGACACTCGGTTCACCTCATCCCGGCTCCAGGCACGGACACACAGACACTCGGTTCACCTCATCCCGGCTCCAGGCACGGACACACAGACACTCGGTTCACCTCATCCCGGCTCCAGGCACGGACACACAGACACTCGGTTCACCTCATCCCGGCTCCAGGCACGGACACACAGACACTCGGTTCACCTCATCCCGGCTCCAGGCACGGACACACAGACACTCGGTTCACCTCATCCCGGCTCCAGGCACGGACACACAGACACTCGGTTCACCTCATCCCGGCTCCAGGCACGGACACACAGACACTCGGTTCACCTCATCCCGGCTCCAGGCACGGACACACAGACACTCGGTTCACCTCATCCCGGCTCCAGGCACGGACACACAGACACTCGGTTCACCTCATCCCGGCTCCAGGCACGGACACACAGACACTCGGTTCACCTCATCCCGGCTCCAGGCACGGACACACAGACACTCGGTTCACCTCATCCCGGCTCCAGGCACGGACACACAGACACTCGGTTCACCTCATCCCGGCTCCAGGCACGGACACACAGACACTCGGTTCACCTCATCCCGGCTCCAGGCACGGACACACAGACACTCGGTTCACCTCATCCCGGCTCCAGGCACGGACACACAGACACTCGGTTCACCTCATCCCGGCTCCAGGCACGGACACACAGACACTCGGTTCACCTCATCCCGGCTCCAGGCACGGACACACAGACACTCGGTTCACCTCATCCCGGCTCCAGGCACGGACACACAGACACTCGGTTCACCTCATCCCGGCTCCAGGCACGGACACACAGACACTCGGTTCACCTCATCCCGGCTCCAGGCACGGACACACAGACACTCGGTTCACCTCATCCCGGCTCCAGGCACGGACACACAGACACTCGGTTCACCTCATCCCGGCTCCAGGCACGGACACACAGACACTCGGTTCACCTCATCCCGGCTCCAGGCACGGACACACAGACACTCGGTTCACCTCATCCCGGCTCCAGGCACGGACACACAGACACTCGGTTCACCTCATCCCGGCTCCAGGCACGGACACACAGACACTCGGTTCACCTCATCCCGGCTCCAGGCACGGACACACAGACACTCGGTTCACCTCATCCCGGCTCCAGGCACGGACACACAGACACTCGGTTCACCTCATCCCGGCTCCAGGCACGGACACACAGACACTCGGTTCACCTCAAACGATACCTCGAGGTTTTTACTTTCCGTTTGTGTAATAGTAGTTTTACCCCCGCACCTCTCTTTCTCTCTCTTTCTCTCTCTTTCTCTCTACTTTCTCTTTCTCTCTTTCTCTCTCTCTTTCTATCTGTCTCTCTCTCTCTTTCTCTCTAGCTCTCTCTCTCTTCCTAGCTCTCTCTTTCTTTCTCTCTCTCTTTCTCTCTCTCTTTCTCTCTCTCTTTTTCTCTCTCTCCCTATCTCTCTCTTTCTCTCTCTCTCTTTCCTCTCTTTCTCTCTCTCTATCTCTCTCTCTCTAGCTCTCTCTCGTTCTCTCTCTCTTTCTCTCTCTCTCTCTCTTTCTTCTCTTTCTCTCTACTTTCTCTCTCTCTTTTTCTCTCTCCCCTCTCTTTCTCTCTCTCTCTCTTTCTTTATCTCTCTCTCTCTCTCTCTCCCTCTCTCTTACTTTAATATAAAGTGCTATTTAAGAGCTAACCCTATCCAACAGATACAATCTACACATCTATGTACCTCTTCTCAGATCAATACCCTGGCCTGGCAGCGCTCTGCCCGACAGAGACAAGTTGGACCGGGAAAAAAACCTAGATCACGTTATTATAACAAAATAATTTAAATTTATCTGGGTTTTTTTTTTCTTTCTTTTCATATTTTTAGAAAAGATTTTCGAAGCTTTAAGATAAAATACTGTATTAAAAGCAGCCATTAACACATCAATGTAAATTAGAGGGAAGGCGACAGCTAACCGATGTTGAAAGTTTGGCCGCTGGTAAGACGGCCCATATGAGCTGCTGCATCAGTCTGTATGGAGCGCGAGCGGGCTTTACTGTACAGGAGGATCAGGACGGGTCTGGGAAAAAGCTCGCCTTATGCCATACACCTCTGCTCCGGTTACATTTATGAAATATTTAAAAAGAACATCGATCATAATACCAGAGGAAGATAAGAAAAGGAGCCAGAAGTATGAGGCGAGGGGAAAAACACACGTCGCACTTCAGTTCATGACGCCCAAAAGACTGGTGGTAAATCACAAAATAAGATGATGGTTATTGAGAAAGAAAGATACATATATATATATATATTTTTTTTTTTTTTTAATATATATACACATATACATGCATATAATATATAATGCCACAAAAAATTAAAGCAGCTAAAAATATGGTTATTTTTATGATAAACTTCTTTAAGCAATCAGAACAATCTCTTTAGCAATGATTTATAGACGAGGACGGCGTCGAGAAACTTCGGGCAGTACATAGAACATTCAATCTTAAGATCGAAAAAAAAAAAAAAAGTTCTACCTGGTCTTTGTTAAAAGATTAAACAAAGTGTCAGGAAAGTGAAAATTTTAGAAAACTGACAGAAAGGAACCAGGTCGTCCCTGAAGACGCTACAGAGGTGGTTCTTGATACTCACAGCATTCCTTTCAGGGCAACCCTGGTCCGTCACTTAATTCTCCCAAATATTTGGTGTTAAGCGTGGGCCTCATCTAAGGGTCATGCTGTGACATATTGTTCAGAACTCATAACTAATGGTGGACGTTCCTGGACCAAGCTGTCCAGTGTCCAGTCCCGAGCTACTCCTCCTGACCTTTGATCTAACACACATAATCTTTTGCGTTTTTTTTTTTTTTTTTCCTGTTGCATTCCGCATTTACATTCCACTCTATTATTAGAGAGAGAGAGAGCGAAAAAAAAGGAAAGAATAGGGGGGGGGGGGGGCAAGAGAAAGATAGAGAGAGACAGACAGAGTGAGCCAGACAGAGAGAGTGAGAGAGAGAGAGAGAAAGGAATGTATCACGGCTGCTCGAGCCTACAACTACATGTATACATACACATACACACATTTACACATACACACATTCACACATTCACACATTTACACATTTACACATATTTAAACTCATAAACAGGCTACGAGTTGAACTTGCTCGTTCATCAAAACTTAACCAAACCTAACTTAATTTCCTACAATCGGGCCAAATGTAACATACCCACATAGACAGAGACACACACACAGAGAAAAAGACATAATGGTAAAGATCTTGTTAGGAATGATTGGGATTTAAAATGCCCGGACTGTCTTAGTTTGGTGACCAGTTAGAAGAAAGCGATGTCGGTCTTGAATCTCTGGTCCATTGAGATGGACAGAATTATCCTGATATGATGAGACTGGATCTGGTGTCGTCTATACCTCCAGGCAAGCGCTCCATTGCTCGACCAACGTTGCTACTGGAGACCGCAAAGCCTTCCCCCCTCCCCCGACTCTTCCAAACTTGTCTAAAAAGAAGTGCAAATAGTTTATATACCAACAGCCCTCCTCCTGTTCACGACAAAATATACACTTGACATTTTGCTCTCTCTCTCTCTCTCTCTCTCTCTCTCTCTCTCTCTCTCTCTCTCTCTCTCTCTCTCTCTCTCTCTCTCTCTCTCTCTCTCTCTCTCTCTCTCTCTCTCTCTCTCTTTCTCTCTTTCTCACTCTCTCTCTCTCTCTCTCTCTCTTTCTCTCTTTCTCTCCCTCTCTCTTTCTCTCTTTCTCACTCTCTCTCTCTTTCTCTCTTTCTCCCTTTCTCCCTCTCTCTCTCTCTCTCTCTCTCTCTCTCTCTCTCTCTCTCTCTCTCTCTCTCTCTCTCTATTAGGTAGGTCATGATAGGAGAACTTTGGAGGGGAATTTTTTTTTTCGAAAAATTCTATAATGATATTAAGCTGCTTCTAATAATTTCTTAAATTGTAGCTTGCAACTGAAACCAATTACTGTGCATGCCTCTAAATACTCATCTCATTTTAACTTTTGTAGTTTTAAGCTTCTAGGTATATTTTAAATCGAAACAATGTATCTTTTATACTATGTTCTCACTATCAGATTGTAACTCAATTTTTCTTTTTAATAACACCTTATTTTCTCAGGTCAAACTCACAAAATATCTGTAGTAATAAACAGCGAATTTATCTTTTCTTTCTATCCGCCTCGATGTAAGGCATTTTGATCCTCTTCCCTGCGTCTCTACCTTAACCCTAGTCCTGCGCACCCGTTATATTCAAGCTTTGCCCTGACGTTGATTAACCGCTCTAGCTTCAATGAGTGATACGGTTCTAGAATTGTCACTCACGGCCTCACATTCCCTGCGTCTCTACCTTAACCCTAGTCCTGCGCACCCGTTATATTCAAGCTTGGCCCTGACGTTGATTAACCGCTCTAGCTTAAGTGAGTGATACGGTTCTAGAATTGTCACTCACGGCCTCACATTCCCTGCGTCTCTACCTTAACCCTAGTCCTGCGCACCCGTTATATTCAAGCTTTGCCCTGACGTTGATTAACCGCTCTAGCTTCAATGAGTGATACGGTTCTAGAATTGTCACTCACGGTCTCACATTCCCCTAACGCACACCCACACACACACACACACACACTCTTTAATTGTCTTGTACCTCCTGTCTTTACAGTTTGGAAACGTTTGTTCCTTACTCGGCGTGCTGTCTGATTCAGAAGTAACGAGACAGACTTAGTAGAATTACATGACTTTACTTTTTTCATGCTTTGTACAACTTAGACACTTCTGTAGTTTTATTAGAGAAATCACAAAGGAGGCTACATTTATCAAGCGTTTTCTTTTTACTCTATTGTTAACAGACTCGTCGTGTAGTGTAGTGACTTCTCAACGAGATATTTTCTACTTGGATTCTTGTGAAGCTAAATTACGTCACCTGAACATCTGTCAAACTGCACACGCTCATAAGCGAGAGTAAGATCTGGAAAATAGAAACTAAGGGAGACAGATATATACATGTATCTGAAAAGCAGAAAAAGATATATATATATATATATATATATATATATATATATAGAGAGAGAGAGAGAGAGAGAGAGAGAGAGAGAGCGAGGCAGACAGACAGACAGACAGACAGAGACAGATGGAGAAAGAGAGACAGAGATAGAGCCAGAGAGAGGTTAATGAAAAAGAAACGGGAAATCAAAACAATATGGATGAGTTAATGGACAGATCTTCTTACACTTTCTGAACGATGTGTAAATGGTGCATGCAGCAGCAGAATATTATTGCTTCTTTCCAGTTCCAAAGGCGGCGACTAAACGCAATATCACAGAAACTATAAATTGGGCTCCCTGTCAAGCTTCATTCAGCATAACCCTGTTTGGAAGAAAACAGAGAGCCAGGACTCGAATCGCTGTCCCCCGAACTGCTCTACCGACTGAGCCACCCCCCCCCCCCCCCCCTCTCCCACTTTTACCTTCACAAGTTTAGTTAAAATGAATATTACAATAGTAGACCACAGATCTTTGTAGCTAGACCTAGCTGTCTGTCATCGTAGTCAGATGTAAAACCCGAAAGAGGCAAAAAATAAAACAAAGAAAGTGTCCTTCCCATCCTTGAATCTATGCGGTTTCACTGGCAACCCATCTCTCTCTGAATATATTATTATTAATTACAGAGCTCGGACACTCATCTCTGCCCCTTATTCACCACACTAGATGATGAATGATGCTGTCATGTTGAACAAGTCCCGGCTGGTCCATCCCACACACACGGTGGGGCGACATCCTGGTCCATCCAACATCCCCTCCACAAAGCTTTTTTTCTGATAAGGTAAGTGAAGCATTAACAAGCTTGGGTTTATGTTGATATACAATGGACATGTACTGAACCCGATCTTCTGTTATGTACATTAATTCCTCGTTTTTTTTTATATCCCTATCATCGACATCTTTGTTTCCACTACTTTTTTGGCTACTGTTGTTATTGCCTCTGTTGCTACCATAACAACCGACACTTATGCATTTAAAACTACTACACTTGTGCTATATTACTACCACAACTACTACTGCTGCTGCTGCTGCTGCTGCTGCTGCTGCTACTGCTACTGCTACTGCTACTGCTACTGCTACTGCTACTGCTACTGCTACTACTACTACTACTACTACTACTACTACTACTACTACTACTACTACTACTACTACTACTACTACTACTTCAAGTCATCACAATGATTAGTCTCTCTCCTGAGTAATTTTTCGCTCATGGTGGACATATTTTTAGATCTTATCAATTAACATTACAAAAAGGCCAAAAAAAAACAATATTTCTAAAAATACCTTCTTACAGGTTCTAGCCGATAACGTTGCCGTCCAAGAACTGATAATGTGACACTTTGAGTGAATGTTTTGACACCTGACACGTCCGTTATCGTCTTTAGGTTCTATCGTTTCGTCTAGGATGGGACGACTCGAGCGTCAACAGACTAAACAATCTGGTGTATCATTATCTCTAGGGTTTTTCTCTCTCACAGTTTCTCGCTAATTCTTTCTTATACTGTAACTCACATTTTCTCTCACATTTGTTCTAGCTCTGTCTTTCTATCTGTCTGTCTGCCTCTCTCTCTCTCTCTCTCTCTCTCTCTCTCTCTCTCTCTCTCTCTCTCTCTCTCTCTCTCTCTCTCTCTCTCTCTTTAAATCATCTCTATGCCTTGTCTGTCTATCACTTATCTTCTCTTTCTCTATTCTCTTTGTTTCTCTCTCTATCTTTCTATCAATCTATATGTCTTTCTTTGCGTTGAAGATCAAATGTTGCGAAAATGCAAAGTGCTGTTGGCATGACGTGGTGTCATAGATAACTTTCCCTCTCTGTCTCTGTCTGTCCCTCTCTCTCTCTCTCTCACTCTCTCTCTCTCTCTCTCTCTCTCTCTCTCTCTCTCTCTCTCTCTCTCTCTCTCTCTCTCTCTCTCTCTCTCTCTCTCTCTCTCTCTCTCTCTCTCTCAGCTAATTGCTACGGCGTTAGACCAGTCGGGACCCGGTGTTTACAATGTTTACCACAGTTTGGCCATAAACTGGCTCGCTCTTCAGGTTTCTTATCTTAATAATGTACTTTGTTTCTGGCACAAGTAGAGAGTAAGAGGCAGAGGAAAACAGGGAGAGAGAGAGAGAGAGAGAGAGAGAGAGAGAGAGAGAGAGAGAGAGATATCAGACAGACAGACAAACCAACACAGAGAGACAAACTCACGAGCGGACAGATAGAAAAAGAAAGATGAGATAGGCACCAAAGGAAATAGAGAGAAAGGGAGAGAGAGAGAGAGAGAGAGAGAGAGAGAGAGAGAGAGAGAGAAGGAGGGAGGGAGGGAGACAGAGAGAGAGAGAGAAGGAGGGAGGGAGGGAGACAGAGAGAGATAGACAAACTGACAGACAGACAGACAGAGGGAAACGACAGAGATAATCAAAAAAGAAAGAGAGACAAACTGTCTTATATTTATGGGCAAATCTGTTGACCAAAAGACTTTTCCAAAACAGAGCAGCGAGTGAGACAGAGAGAGCGATTGTGATAGAGAGAGAGAGAGAGAGAGAGAGAGAGAGAGAGAGAGCGATTGCGATAGAGAGAGAGAGAGAAAGATAGGGAGAAAGAGACACAGAGAAAGAAGGGCAGACGGGAAGGACTGAAACAAGGAGAGATCAGTGCGATATTCCCCTTACTTTAATTAATAACCCAAGGCTGAGATTGTGCATAGCAGATAAATATCTGTCTTTCGGAGCTTGAATGACGATGGGAAAATTATTTTCTTATCATAAAAAAGATTAGGAGAAGTTCGAGACATCGAAGACAGATTATAGCCAGAGAAGGAAAGACACAGACACACAAGCCTCAAACTTCTAGTCGAGACTGGTGTCGCGCTATAAAGGTATGCTGCTGACAGAAGCTTACGGCGAACATAATTATCTGAACATGGATTATCATGATCTCAAACACACATGTTAGAAACTTTGTAAGGCAGGTGACGTCCAACATAAAGACAAGCGAGTAAGAGGCATAAATAGAATCGCGAGACGACTACGATAAAAGTGTACAAACCTAATTTCAACTTATCATAGAAAATAGAAAAAGGCAGAAAAAACAAATCATTTGCCACTGCAAACTGCTTAGGAATTTAATTCAAAAGTAGATTGTCCTTTCTGCACCACAAATAAGATAGAGATTTGAAGAGGATTAAGAATTTTTAGTACACGAAAAGTTTTATCCAAGAGACAAAAAAAAAAAAAAGATTTTTTGGAGGGACGGTGGGGATGTAGAGAAGGGTTATGAAGTTTAAGAGAGAAGTTTAAGTCTTATGCAATTTAAAAAAATGTGTTAAATAATTGATCGTAATCCCACAGATTAAGAGCCCCGGCTTACCACCATCACAGGGTTGCTCTGACCTGGAAGATTAAATGATTTAAGGTAAGAAACCGCAGCCCAAGATTCGACCTGTGACCTTTTACACCTTTTTTTTAATATGGCTGACATATGAAATCCTTAAGGAGAGTCACGTGATATCAATCAATCACTATAATGCCCTCTGAGGAATTCAAGCGATTTCGATTTTTATGAACAGAATCTGGGTTTTTTTTTCCTTGTAGACTCAAGAAATTATTGGAATTGGGAGAAAATCCAAGGGCAATAACAACAATTTTGGCAGGGCAAGAAGGGATAGTGAGAATCATCTCCCTTTTTTCTTTCGTATTGTTTCATTTTTTTTTGTTTTGTTTTGTTTTTTATTTTGTTTTGTTTTGTTTTGTTCCTTTTGAGGGTGGTTATTTAAGCGACTGTGTGTAAAAAAAGGGTAATAAAAATCAACATAGTTTGAAGCGACAGAGATCACTCTGTTTTGGTTTATTATGTACGTGCATTTATAAAATTGTTTATTAAAGAAGAAGAGCGATAGAGAGAAATTCAATCGACTACAAACCATGCTCTGTTCAGTGAACTGAACTTGTTCGAGAGTAGATAAAAAACATGATGAAATAAAGGTAAAACAATACACAAAAAGTTAAGTAAATAGTTAGTATTTGTTATAACAAGCCTGAGTTCTAGAATGATAACCCTATGTTAGTACCGGTATGTGGCATTTATGTTACCCAAACCTGCGACAAGAACTGACCACAAATTGTTAAAGGAGAAGAGCTGGAAAAATGTTAGACAATGACAGGACAAATCATGGTTAAAATAAAAATCAAGGGCAGGTAATTACTGGATGTTCTGAAATCCATCCGGTCCACATCCAGGTCAGATTCCGAGCTGTTTATGGAGGCTGGGGACATTGGAGAATAAAATAGAATACAGAATAGCGGGCACTCAGTGGTGTAAGAGGGGGGTGGTGGGAGACAAAAATAGAATACAGAATAGCGAGGTGGTCAGTGGGAGGGGACCTCGGGAATAGAGGTCTATCATGCATGGAAAAGTAGATGTTTTTTTGTTGTTTTTTTTTTTTTTGTTATTTCAGAGTTTAAGCTGTAAGGTAGACATCACACGTCGACTAGACTAAAGATGTTCTCATCTTAAGGTCAATACATCCCTTCCAAATTACTAGGGAAAAAAGGGGATAAAATGAAAATAAAATTTGGTAATTCTTTGATTAAAACGTCTGGATCAAGGTGAGATTGAAGTTAAGAACTCTTCCTCCAGATCAGGACACTAGGTCAATCGAGAAAAGGCGGATTGTGCTCCAGAAGAAGTTCGTTAGATTTATCATCTCTTATTAAACACGAAGTTTTCTAACCATGAATTAGCGGTAACTTGAAACAAATCTGTAAAGGAAGCAGCTATGCAGGCTAAATAAACCTCCACTAAAATCATTCTATGTTACTCCATCAGATGCAACAGCTTTTCGCTGGTGTTTGTTGGTTTGACCAAGGTGGAGACACTCAGGGTTCTCCTTAAGTCAAACTGCTTTAGTGCTTACGATGGACCTCGAAAATTCATTTTGCACAATGAGCAATTGAAATAAATTTTACCTTGATGTAAGAGCAAAGAAAACAATAATGGTCATAGTCTGCGAATGTGCAGTAATTGGAAGTGCTCAAATGGTAGAGGAGACAGAAATGCAAGAAAGGGGGAAAAAAGGACAATCGTGATTTTAAAAAAAGCGGGGAATAGCAAGTTTCATACATTTGCGAGAATCGTGAAAATATACTAAGGATAATATAAATATCTAACATGCATCAGGAAAACAGGTAGGTTGGGTCTGCGAATGTGCAGTAATTGGAAGTGCTCAAATGGTAGAGGAGACAGAAATGCAAGAAAGGGGGAAAAAAGGACAATCGTGATTTTAAAAAAAGCGGGGAATAGCAAGTTTCATACATTTGCGAGAATCGTGAAAATATACTAAGGATAATATAAATATCTAACATGCATCAGGAAAACAGGTAGGTTGGACAATTTGTGCACCAGAGAACAACATCAAGTGTTGCCTACCTGACTTCATGGCCAGCGATTTCTCTCTGACACCTGGGTTGTAGCTGTGACTGGCCCCGAGAAGACCTTTCAAACCTCCGCTGGTACCACTGCTACCGCTACTGCTGCCCGGACGAGGTCTTGGCGAAGCAGACGACGATAACGCTGGTGAAGATGGTTTTGGAGGAGGAGGTAATGCCGGAACAGACGCAGACTTCGCTGAAATAAAGTTCGTCCTTTTGGAGGCAGCTGACGGTTCGTGGGAACTTCTTTCACCTTCGGGAATTCCCGTGCGTATGTTTTTCGAGTTTTCCCGGGTCGATGGCGCAGAAGTAAAGGCGTATTCTTCCGCTATTTCGGCGTCCAGAGTCTCTGGGTCGGCTGTGTCTTCACTGCTGACCGTCCGCCAGGGATACTCACGGCCTCCTGACTCCTCAGCCACCCCTGACAAACTCTTGGTCTTCCCTCTGGAGTTGGCGAAGATCCCGGATTTCTTGTTGAAGGTTCTGCTCGTATCGTCTTCCTCCTCTCTGCGGTGGTTTTTGTTGATGTTGCTGTTGCTGTTGTGCTTGAGGAGGTTGCCGGCGCTGTTGGACCGCCCGACGCCGACGTGGATCAACTTCCGCGAGCCGTACTGGCTGTTCGGGATCAGCAGGGAACTCTGGGAACTGAGAAAGTAGTCCCGCGCGACTTTAGCAACGTCCATGCTTTTACGAGTTTATAAAGAGAAAATACCCGAGTCTGGGAAGGTCTATGATATCAGTCAGGTTAACATATATGTTGCATTTTGTAATTTATAACGTCTGTAGTTTCTATTCTAATGCAGCGTTTCTATACTGTTACACAAAAAAATGAAAGGAAAAAGGTTCTGGAAGGGTTTTAGAAATTCATGAAGTCGGAAAAATCCTATTAATCCACGAACTATAAAGGATACAGATTTTAGCTTCACCACATGTAGGACCAGAGTTAGTGGTAAACTAGAATGTACCGGTTGTTTCTACGCGGTTGCCATTGGAACTTCTTGGTATCGAAATTTTTGTCATAATTACAAGAATTACTATCATTGTTATAATTATATAACTCTTATTGTTGCTGTGGTTGTTGTTGTTGTGATCGTTTTTGATGTTGTTATTGTTGTAGTTGTTGCTGTTATTGTTACTATTTTTTGTGATGGTAACGTACCTGTCACAGTTAAGCGATTATCAGCATCACCCACTGCACAGGACTGTAATTGTGGAAGAACTAATTTATTCTTGAAGCAGTCCATTAAATCAATACCAGGTCTGGAATCTTTATGGTAACACAGATTTTAATCATTTAACAGATCGAGCCTGTTCAATTGTTAACATTCAAAATCGTTTTGTTGTATTGAGAAATTATATAAACGAGTACGCGCATTGAATCGGATCAAAGAAATGACCTCAGACCCACACTTGGACTAATCATAAAAGCCGCACATTTCAGAATACATATTTAGTATTTCAGTCTATTGCCTTTGTTGAAACCCACCAGATATGACTACAGTTTGACACTAGTTTATAGAATACTGTACATGCAGTTGGAGACTGCTCTTAGTGATTAACTAGGTAGGACTTTCGATTGGGTAAGTTGGTTTAGTACATTAAGATATGATATAGGGTATATACATGTAATAATATTACGATGCCGCAAGTTATTTTTTGTTGTTTTTTTGTTTGTTTGTTGTTTTTTTGTTTGTTTGGATGTTTTTTGTTGTTTTTTGTTTGGTTTTGTTGTTGTTGTTTTTTTTTGAGGGGGTTTGGTACTTTTTTTTGGGGTGGGGGGAATTCAATGTTAGAAAATGATTTACACTTAGGCCTACTTGAGGTATATATAAGTTGTATGTGGCAGATATTGGCCCGTTGAAAATTTGAATCGAGAGTGATCCCAGCTCATTAGTTCATTTCTTCATTAACAATCAGTTATCATCCCCCATTTTGAAGATCTTTCATTAACTATTATAGCGAAGTGGATGAGCAAAGCTTGTGAACAAAGACATCAGATTTTAAAACATGGTTGAGATTATTTCTATCATTCAAGACTTACCCTTTGAGAAAGTGAGAGCTAGAATGTTTTCAATGGTCCCACGAACCAAGTCTGTCGTCTAAACCTTTGGCTATAAACAATGTTGTACAAACTATAAGTTAGTAACTTTGATATTCAAAACGATAGCTGGTAGTTAAAGCAAGATCTGGTCGGCTCCAGTGGCAATATTGCTATGACTGTGTGGAGGTTGCCCAACTAGATCTAGTACTAAATGGAAGAAGAATGGAAGTAGCACACGTTCAGTGAGAGGGGTCACGGTGAGTTGGTTTGAAGAAAAGAAAACCAAGTCCGAAAACCACACTAGCACGCCTCGCTGAGTGGGAACAGTAACACTTATATAGAGATGTGTCCGTATTACATAGGTCGCGCTAATCCGTGAGGTGAGAGTTGGGGACTTATGAGACAAGGAAAAGTAGTTTCATAATATTATAGCAATGACCATTTGCTTGCCGTCGGTAACAGTGATACCATACTGGGCAGGGAGATTTGGCCACCCATTCCCCACAGGTAACAAGACACGACAAGATTTGTGACAAGATTGTGCTTTGAGAGTAAGAGAGCAGAGAAAGACTGAGAGAGATGGGGGGGGGGGGGGGGGGGGGGGGGAGAGAGAGAGAGAGAGAGAGAGAAAGAGAAAAGAAAGAGAGGGAGAGCCATAGAGGCAGAGAGTGAGAGACAGAGCGAGGGACTTAAGACGTGTACGTTGTTTGAGGTCGGGTATCATTTCGGGTGGTCGAAGGGGAGGGGGTGGAGGTGGGGGTGAGGAGGTCACCGTTTCATGATAACAATAACAAAGGTAGCAGGGGTCAAAGGTCAGATTAATAATGGGTGACTTTGCACAGAGTGACCGGCGCATGTTGGCCGTCACACCGCTGACAAGTGACCCTGGAAGCCATTACTTATGATTTCGTTCAGGAATATTTTTGGAATCTTGCAAGGGGTTGGTGGTCAGTGGTTATGATAGAACTTAAAATCAGATAATTAGTCAATCAAGCAGAAAACTTGAACAAGGTCAACATTTATGGTGAGGTTTCGACTGCACCTGCTGCTTATCAATAACCGAGTTTTTGGCAAAAGGCAAACTTTTAACAACTTACTCCAATCTGGAAATGTTCGGGGTGTTTGTGAGTGTGTGTGTGTGAGAGAGAGAGAGAGAAAGAGAGGGGGAGGGGATGAGAGCTGGCAGAGAGAGGTTATAAAATGATGGCTGTTAGCTGTTCGTTAAGCTTTTTCTTTTTCTTTTCTTTTTTATCATCAGTTTTTCCCCTGGCCTACGATAACCGCAATATCATTACTGTAAAGGTTCGAGCAGACACCAGTGTATGGCTTCCTGGGTTAGTTATCACGGAAAATCATGGAATTTAAAAACTTCTCTATCACAGTTTCGAGAATTATAGCTATAGCTACGCAAAAAGGGTTAATGAGTTCCAGAGGTTAGAGTTCTAAATTGTTGATGTGATACCGCACCTTGATAACTCGAGGATTTCAGAATGGTTCGCAATTCCACGTGGTGAATGGTGGTGATGATGATGATGATTATGATGAGAATGATAGAGATGATGATAATGAAGATGATGATGATGAGAATGGTAGAGATGATGGTAATGAAGATGGTGATGATGATTATGATGAGAATGACAGAGATGATGATAATGAGGATGATGATGATGAGAATGATGATGATGATGATGATGATGATGATGACTATGATGAAAATTAAGATATAGCGCATGAATAAATGATGAATTTAATAACTGTAGCTGTGTCGGTTTCATGACCGCGTTGAAATATTTGAAATGTACAGTTAAGTTGCGATGATTGTTTTCATAGTTATCGTAATGATGTTGACATAGAGGAAACCAAAGAGACAGACTTGGAAAATGCTATAGATGATCTTGGTAATCATGATAAAGAAAGTTTTTAAGTATCTTATGCTGTTTACAATTTTCTTTTTTTTTTTTTTTTTTTTTTTTTTTTGAGTAATGTCATCGTAAAGTATACCTGGGCCCCTCCGTGTCCACTGAACGTGCTGAAGACAGGATCGTGCTCTCCTTCCCTCTGAAGTAACGAGACCAACAGGGTGAAGAATTCGAAGATTACCCCTGAGGACCTTCAACACAGCCCTTGTCCTATCAGCTGCCACCTCACAAGCTTTAAGCTACTAAGTCAGAGCTTAGATCAAAACTTGACAAAGCTATGGGAACATTTCTTTTAATGGCGCAACAGGTTGTGTGGGGGTAAAAGAAGATAGATTGCGAGTGGGGACTGGAAAAAAAAATTCGCTAAACAAGTGAATGGATCATGACAGATGCAATTTAGAAGGGGAAATCGGAAAGGAGGTGAAGAGAACGCCAAAATAAAAGAGGAAAAGAGAAAGATTGAAAAAAATAGAAATGCAGAGAAAGAGTGATTTACAGCGATGCAGA
>JAWDGP010005213.1:62500-70000 GCA_033675545.1 Elysia crispata
AGAGATACAGAGAGAGACTA
Organism: Elysia crispata; assembly: GCA_033675545.1. NCBI lineage: Eukaryota > Metazoa > Mollusca > Gastropoda > Plakobranchidae > Elysia > Elysia crispata. The sequence continues at coordinate 62,521 of JAWDGP010005213.1, forward strand.
AGGCAGAGAGAGAGACAGAGACAGAGACAGGCAGAGAAAGAGATACAGAGAGAGACTAAGGCAGAGAGAGAGAGACAGAGACAGAGAGAGACAGAGACAGAGACAGGCAGAGAAAGAGATACAGAGAGAGACTAAGGCAGAGAGAGACAGAGACAGAGACAGGCAGAGAAAGAGATACAGAGAGAGACTAAGGCAGAGAGAGAGAGAGAGACAGAGACAGAGACAGGCAGAGAAAGAGATACAGAGAGAGACTAAGGCAGAGAGAGAGACAGAGAGAGACAGGCAGAGAAAGAGATACAGAGAGAGACTCAGGCAGAGAGAGAGAGAGACAGAGACAGGCAGAGAAAGAGATACAGAGAGAGACTAAGGCAGAGAGAGAGACAGAGACAGAGACAGGCAGAGAAAGAGATACAGAGAGAGACTAAGGCAGAGAGAGAGACAGAGACAGAGAGACATACGCAGAGTGAGAGAGAGAGAGTGAGCGAAAGATGAAGAAGTAAAAAAAAAAAGACGAAGATATACAATAAAAAAGAAAACTCAGAGATGCAGGCAATGAAAAAAGATTATGAAGGTAAAAAGAAAAAAAAAAAACCTGAAGATCCTGAGGTCAAACGTTCAGAAATTTGAAAAAAAAAAATCCTTATAAGTGAAATTTTATAAACTGAATTAGATCAACACCACACAAGCCTATGTTATTGACAGCTAAGAATCAAACCATTCACCATTTAGCTATAATACGTGGGTTTGAGGAAATTACTAAGTCAGCCACCAGCCTTACCCTAAGCTCAGATCTGAGCTGATACAACCCCTAGCTATGGATCATTGGAGTATGGAGCAGCTTAATCAATAGATTCTCACATCGCTGGTCGAGTGGGTGGATACCATAATTGATTTATACCACCCAGGGGTTCGATTTGGCTCACGCGTAACAAAGCGAGCAGACATGAGGGTTATAATGCGCAGTAAGTGGGTGTAACAACAGCAACACCACCAACACTATTAGGGACTTGTATAAATACCATTATAATGTGACCAGCCTCGCTAGGTTACTGACTACTGCAGTAGACTGTAAAAGTTGATGTTTCTAATGAGAGAAGCCGACAACACGACACATAATAGCGCTGATGCATTGTGTTCTCAGCAAAAAAAATGGCCTCCAATTTGATCTTTAAGATTCTAATGCTTGGAAATTTTTTTTTTTTTTTAAATAACATGGAAGGAAATTGAAAGTTGTGCTGATAAAAAAGAGAAGGAAAAAAATGGTACCATAACAGAGAGAGAGAGAGAGAGAGAGAGAGAGAGAGAGAGAGAGAGAGAGAGAGATGTGGTGAAGGGCAGAGAGAGAGAGAGAGAGAGAGAGAGAGAGAGAGAGAGAGAGAAAGAGAGAGGCAGACAGACAGACAGACAGACAGAGAGCGAGAGTGAGAGAGACAGAGAGAGCATACCAATGGCGATATAGACAGAGGAATGCAGAAAGACAAACAAGCAGAGGAAAGAGCGAGGTCAGCAGTTAAGATTAAAAACTGTGCGCTAAATACAAGATGTAAACTCTACACGTGTCACGACTCAACAGTGAACATTCGGCGGCAGCAATATATATACAGGCCTAGCATCTCGTGAAGGAGGGGAAACTTATTTGCTCCTCCTCCACCCTCCCCCCGCCTTACCCCAGTACTTTTCTTTCTCTGCACTGACATTTAAAACGTCATTAGCGACACTATTTTTTATTCCATTAAACACAAATTAAGATTGTAAACTTTTTTTCTTTCATAATTATCTAACTAATGCATTTGTGTTTAAATCTTATTTCTATTTAACGCCTTATCTAATCATTATTTGAAGAAAAAAAAAGTTATCATAACTAAAGTAGCACGGTGTGCACAATTATCAGAAGATTCAGCGACACAGAGACATAGGGAGAGCACAACTCCTGTGTGCAGCCTGTGGCTCCCTGGTTCAGAATTGCCTAGTTCTCCCACGTCTTGGTGAAGTCTCAATGGTAGCTGTTGTTTCTCCCAGCCTCCAAGCAGAAATATGAACCACAAGTAACGTTCGTCTACGTAGAGGGTCAGCGTATTGCTAGATTATTGTGTTACCGCGACACACCTAGGGGCATTTTCCTTGCTTTCATATATATCTATTTTTTTTTAATATTGAGGGAACAAAAGATTTCTACCATAATATTTAGTCATGTAGGGTCTATAATAGCTTACACTGTATAATCATTGCACTTTTTTCTAAGCTAAAACAATATTTTAAAAAGTTATAATTTCAAAATCAACGCACACAAAACTTCCAGAATTTGAGAAATGAGATTCACAACTAGATCATTTTGTCTGTTGTTTTTTTTTGTGTTTTTTTTTTTTTTCACTGAACTGGCATCCATCTGATTCGAAAACTTTACTTCAAAGAATAAAAATAGTAAACCTGCACCTCGCAAAAACTAGACACAGTGTACATCTGCTAGGATCCTATGATCAAGGCCTTCCTGTGAAGCGCAGATAAGAAGCTACACCATGCACACTGTCAACATTCTCATCTACATCATACGATAGAGCTAGCAGGCGCCTCGTCCCTATTCAATCCCACCACTTCGCCGACTGGGTTAGGTCAGGGGAAACCCCTTACTGCTGGCTTGAATCAGTGGCCGTAATCATCAGCAAGTGACAGAGATGCTGAAAGCTACAGGCCAGATGTAACCTAGTGGTGTATGGCGCATCCTTCTAAGATGTACACAGAATACAAGAAATGGAGTTACCGAAAGCTTATGATTCTTGGAAATAAACAATTATGACAGAAATGTTTAAGTTCCTCAGACTTTTTTAATTGTGAGCGTAGAGTTATAATGAAATCAAGGTTTAACAACATTTGAAACCTAAAAATAAGGTCTTACACACAAGTATTTACTATCATGAAGATGATGATGATGATGATGCTGATTGTGGTGGTGGTTGGGGAAGATCATGATCTTTGTATAGATTTACGATAAAAGTGATAATGCTGGTGATGAAACCAACAATAACTGGCATGAATGCGAATATGTTAGTGAAAGCGATAATAATATTAATAACGACAATGCCCAAATTGTTTTAAAAAAATAATATTAAAGTGCAAATGAGAGCTCAAAATTTAGGGCTATTTTTTTTATTAAAAAAATTTAAAATTGCAAAATATTCATCTTCATGACATGCTCGAGAGAGGACAAAGAAATTGATGGGAAAATCCTTGCCATGATTAAACAAGATTTGTCTGGGTATACCAGTGGGAGAAGGTCATGACCTACAGGAATCGTGCCGTTTGGTTTCATCGGATCGAGAGATAGAGAGAGAGAGAGACAGAGTGACAGACAGAGGGAGGAAGGGAAAGAGAGGGCGGGAAGGAGAGAGAGAGGGAGGGAGGGGGAGAGAGAGGGGAGGTAGAGAGAGAGGGGGGAGGGAGAGAGAGAGGGGGGAGGGAGAGAGAGAGGGGGGGGGAGGGAGAGAGGGAAGGAGGGACAGACAGAGAGAGAGAGAAAGAGAGAGATAGGCATATTTTTTAAATTACTTTCAAGAAGCCGTTATCAACAGAAATGACTTTCTCTACTCAAAGAGTAGAAGCTTTCACTCTAGTATTTCGACAGGTCTGTCCACTGCCTACTAGTCATGGATTCTCATTTTGCAGCAGATTCATGAGAGGAAATTCATCTGAGTCTGGCTATTCTTTTGTAACATCAGGAGAAAACATTGTTAATGCAAATTAATACCAACTGGTATTTGGCTTCCACATCTACGGAAACTACAACACCTTGTACACAAATCTACAGCAAGGCACCTTTCAGTACCTTCAACCCATCTTCCACAAGCAGCGAATCACCGCAATGCTTGTGTGCTCCCAGAGTGTGATCTCACGACTTGGTTAACTGACAGATTTCTTATCATTCCCAACAGGCGAGTCATGGCTCCCCCTGTGAACAGCAAACCGCGAAAGATCTACATATTTGATTATAGCACATGTATATTAGCCTGGATCATAATAAAATAATGGATTGGAAGAACGATTTCATCCAGCCTGGATTCCACTAGTCTTGAACATAGTGACATAAGGAATTGGGTCGAAAAGGGTTGAAGGGGAGTAAATAAAGACAGCATGTTGTGCATGTGGACAAGATAAAGATTGAGATAGTCTACATAGCTAGTAACAGGCTTTACCAAGCTAGGGTTCCCAATCTTTGTTTGCATATCTCGCTCTTTAGACAGGTTGTCGGTAAAATTCCTCGGTCCTGCCCGATTGAAAGGGACCAAAACCTGTGCGGGCTGCCTGGACCTATCTCGGACATCTTGAACAGACACTGGACAGCATAAACAGATCCAGGGTGTACGTGAGAGATATCGTCAAAGTATCACGTGACACCGACTCTACTATGACGACCATATGCAAGATTTCTCACAAGGGGGATAACTATTGAGCACGTTCTGTGCATGACAAAGCTACCTTCACTGAGATTATCACCCCTTGGATAGTCGGAGCCCGCAACTCTTAAATAATCCCCCCAAAACACACACACACACACATTATTATTTCTCCAAGTACTTCCTACACAGCCAAATAAGGCAGGAGGTAGGATTTTGGAACAGATCTAGGAAGATTTCCTGCTTAAAATAATGCGAGCAAACAGACTGAGGAGCTAAGTACACAGCGCTCCGCCATCTCCTAACGACCTGCTTTGTAAATCTGTACATTTAGAAGATTTTGCCTGCAGCTACCTGCGTCCGTGCGCCCGAGACCCACCAGGTCACGCTGATGTAATTATAACAGTATGATATTAAAACATTTTGGGGAAAAAAAACCTTCAACTCAGAAGTCTGAGATTTTTACAGATCTGCAAATCTTTTCCCCTTGGAGGAAACGTTTTTAGGATGTGATGTCCTCTTAGACGCAGTCATCACTCTAAGAACAAATGCGATATAATTTTGTGTTACTTTGTAGAACGCCGCAACAGTGCAACTTCCTCTAGATCTAGATCTAATTGTATTTCACAGGGGTGGTAAAATTGTTATGTCTCTGTATGCCAGGCGGTGTTGATTCCAGTAGAAAGAGCGTCAAGTCATTGTTTACACTGACAATAACGAGGGTCGGGAAAGGAAGTCGTAGAGAATAAAAATGGTTAATTAATCGAGATGATGTTTACGATGATGTTGATGATGATGATGATGACGATGATAGTAATAATAATAATAATAATAAAAAGATCTTGATGATTGGAAAAATGTAATTCCATTGCCAACATTTTTTTCGCTCTCTCTCTCTCTCTCTCTCTCTCTCTCTCTCTCTCTCTCTCTCTCTCTCTCTCTCTCTCTCTCTCTCTCTCTCTCTCTCTCTCTCTCTCTTTTTCTCTCTCTCTCTCTTTCTCTCTTTCTCTCTCTCTCTCTCTCTCTCTCTCTCTCTCTCTCTCTCTCTCTCTCTCTCTCTCTCTCTCTCTCTCTCTCTCTCTCTCTCTCTCTCTCTCTCTCTCTAAGCGAGCACGGGTGAACTGCCAGACAAATCATTTATCACCTGAATCCGACGGCTCTCTGTATACGAGCTGACTCATAACTTCGAAAACAAAGAAATAATTTTGTAAGAAACGAGACCGAGATTTGTCTCAATGTAAAACACAATCAAAGCTACATATAACAAGCAAAACTTCTAGCTTCTCTTGTGTCTGTGACAACTTTTCGTGTTAAGGACATGAAAATTTCAGGTCAGAGAGACATAACCAAGGGTGTCAGTATCAAAATACCTTGAGCAGTTAAACAGAACGTGTCAGGACAAAGGGAGAAATAATCCAGGACAAAGATAAGCTTATATCACAACTTCATAACTTTCTCATTTTCTTTGTGTAATCATGTAAATATACATTTACAAATGAGTCTTAGTAGGGGGAAGGCTGAGAGAGAGAGAAAGGGAGGTAGAGAGAGAAAAGGAGATAGAGAGAGGGAATGAGATAGAGAGAGAGAGAGAGAGAGAAAGAGAGAGACAGAGAACGATAAAGTGAAGGTGGTTGGAAGAGGAGTGTGAAGGAAGAAATCTAAATTTTGAGGATAATACATGTACTTTGATGAAGTAAATTTGCCAAGGTATACAGTATGCAATGGATATTTAATCACCACCATCATCATCATTAGCAGCAGCAGCTTATAACTATTGTTATTATTATCATCATTATTATTATTATCACTACTACTACTACTACTACTACTACTACTACTACTACTACTACTACTACTACTACTACTACTACTACTACTACTACTACTACTACTACTACTACTACTACTACTACTACTACTACTACTACTACTACTACTACTACTACTACTACTACTACTACTACTATTACTATTATTATTATTATTATTATTATTATTATTATTATTATTATTATTATTATTATTATTATTATTATTATTATTATTATTATTATTATTATTATTATTATTATTATTATTATCATTGTTGTTGTTGTTGTTGTTGTTGTTATAATCATTATCATTATCATTATAATACCATTTGAATAATCTATCGACTTCAGTATTCTTTTTTTTCCTTTGAAGAAATTAACGTGACGGCGCAATTTTATATTACTTCTTTAGAACATAATAAAAACAAGATACAATTAAAAGTCGAAAAGCATGGCATCTTACCATCTCCTCTTTACAGAATAGTTTTGAAATGCTGGACAGAACCCAGAACCGATACTGTAACACCAACTTTGGCAACACATTAACTACCTTTCCCTATCTCTTTGTTGAAAGGCTAATTCTTTGTCTCATCGTAAGACTCATAGAGTTTACGTGAAGGTAAAGAATATAATTACATGTATGTCCATAATAGCTCTTGCGAAATGCACAAAAAATTTCATATTTCAAGAATGCGAATCACACCTCGGGATTCCCCACAGGTAAACTAGAGAGACGGTATATGTTTGATTTTCTCTCGGAGAAACCTGTGAGAGAGACATCGAGGACGTCCAACCAATTAAAAGCTGCTGAGTCTATAAGGCTTTTTTTTTTTCAAATCAAGTCGTACTCTTACTTAGAAAACCTCCGATTTGATTTTGTGCATGGATGGAATTTTCAGCATCCACCTCAAGATGGATCATAGATATAGGTTTAAAACTTATCTGAGGAACACATTCAGAGATTTTCTCACATCTGAGAAACACGATATTTAGAGGTTTCCTCACATCTGAGGAACACATTCAGAGCTTTTCTCACATCTGAGGAACACGATATTTAGAGGTTTTCTCACATCTGAGGAACACGATATTCAGAGCTTTTCTCAGATCTGAGAAACACGGCATTAAGAACTTTTCTTACATCGAAGAAACACGACATTCAGAGCTTTTCTCAGATCTGAGAAACACGGCATTAAGAACTTGTCTCATATCTGAGCAACACGACATTCAGAGTTTTTCTCACATCTAAGAAACACGACATTCAGAATTTTCTCATATCTGAGA
>JAWDGP010005213.1:75000-77500 GCA_033675545.1 Elysia crispata
CCCATGTTTCGTTTTACTATATGAAACATCTTTAACACCGTTATGTAGTGTCTAAATGCACATCCTTAGCCAAGCTAACCGCTGTTTAAACAATTAACAACACCGGGAATGATAATATAGGCCTAGATCCAACAATAATTATTTCCAAAACAGAATTTTGAGCCACAGTATGTAGTAATAATTCACTATAAATCCAATAATTTTCAGAATTTCGTACACATTCTAGAGATGATTGAAATAACTGGTAAATCATACACGGAGCAAGGTGAGGATCTAGATGTGGGTTTATGTCGAGATAAGAACATGGAGTTTTGTCGCCTTGCCCTGGGAAGCGACACGCTGACAACACGGCGTCGGCCCAGGTTGCTCTCTCTCTCTCTCTCTCTCTCTCTCTCTCTCTCTCTCTCTCTCTCTCTCTCTCTCTCTCTCTCTCTCTCTCTCTCTCTCTCTCTCTCTCTCTCTCTCTCTCTCTCTCTCTCTCTCTCTCTCTCTCTCTCTCTCTTTGTGACGTGGTGAAGGAATTCCACCGTAATCTGAAGGTGTCCCGGTACAGAAGGCAGTTCTAGCGCTGATCTATCCACGACTTCACAGCGGGTCACGCATAAGTGGTGCCCACTGAAGCCATAAAGCTGGTTCAGATCCGGATACAAGTATTCGAGTGCTCGAGTATACTTGAATCATAAAGGTTATCCGGTTTTACTTCGTTTCGAGAATTGTAATAACATAATTCTTTATTTTTAAATCATTTACGTGTATGTGATCGTGTTCACATTAAAAATTTACCTGTGCTTTACTGTTGTAATAAATGCCTTGAATGGCACATGCATACAAAGATTATTTCGCACCATCTGCTGTTAATGAAATGTTTGATAGAGCGCTATAAATAACCCATCCTTTTATATCATATTTTCTCTATGATCTTTGCGTCGATGGAATGTTATCATAAAACGTTCTTCCTATTTGGTACTTAGAATTTCTCTCAGCAAGTTGGTATACTCTCACTGGAGTAATTTTAAGACATCAAAAAATTATACACGTTAAGTTATATCACTTTCAAATCATTATATCATCATTCTATAAAAATTACGACTAGTATTTGTAAAGATTCGGATACCTTAAAATTAAGTTACTGCCCGGTTACAGAAGTCAGCAGAAATCAAAGAGGAAGGTCTGTGTGCGTGTATGTGTGTGTGTGTGTTACGAGGGAGGGGCAGGGGTATGTTCGAAGAGGACCTGATGTTTATCAAACGACCTAGTACCTATTTGGGCCACTTAAACAACACGGAGAGACAAGCAGAGGGTCAAAAAGGCCAAGGGAGGGCAATTATAGCGTGAGGTCGGGGAAATGTTTTGTGTCTGGCTCTGTAGTTTTCTAACAAAAGAGAAGAAGAAGACGTTAAGGTTTGTGTTTTTATAGCTGCTGATATTGATTTGAAGCATGTTTGATCTAACACATATGTCATTTTTAAATAACATATTTTTTTGTTCGTTTCTTTCATTTCTTTTAATGGGAGGTAGACAGTCGAAGGGTAGAACTGGGTTTCTCAAAAACGAACCATCTTTATTCTCTTTTGATGATCGAAAAGGTGTGGTATAGGAGAACGTTGCAGTGAAAGTATTGACTCCAAAAGGAGACTTTATCTCCTAGGTCGATTTTTCAGACATTGTTCAACCATTGAGTGAGGACAGGTTAGCCTGTAGTGTCCGCCCTACTGTCCAGCCTGCAGTGTCCGCCCTACTGTCCAACCTGCAGTGTCCGCCCTACTATCAAGCCTGCAGTGTCCGCCCTACTGTCCAGCCTGCAGTGTCCGCCCTACTGTCCAGCCTGCAGTGTCCGCCCTACTGTCCAACCTGCAGTGTCCGCCCTACTATCAAGCCTGCAGTGTCCGCCCTACTGTCCAGCCTGCAGTGTCCGCCCTACTGTCCAGCCTGCAGTGTCCGCCCTACTGTCCAGCCTGCAGTGTCCACCCTACTGTCTAGCCTGCAGTGTCCACCCTACTGTCCAGCCTGCAGTGTCCGCCCTACTGTCCAGCCTGCAGTGTCCGCCCTACTGTCCAGCCTGCAGTGTCCGCCCTACTGTCCAGCCTGCAGTGTCCGCCCTACTGTCCAGCCTGCAGTGTCCGCCCTACTGTCCAGCCTGCAGTGTCCACCCTACTGTCCAGCCTGCAGTGTCCGCCCTACTGTCCAGCCTGCAGTGTCCACCCTACTGTCCAGCCTGCAGTGTCCGCCCTACTGTCCAGCCTGCAGTGTCCGCCCTACTGTCCAGCCTGCAGTGTCCACCCTACTGTCCAGCCTGCTCTAACAAGGGCTCAGACAGGTGTCCAGTAGTTCATGATTGCGATAATATTCGGAGAATTGAGAATCGCAGTCTTCTGAGCGTTGTGAAATTTTCAAGCTTTCTACCTTGTATTGTAGGGGAAATTCTGATTTCGCTTTCTCTCTCTCTCTCTCTCTCTCTCTCTCTCTCTCTCTCTCTCTCTCTCTCTCTCTCTCTCTCTCT
>JAWDGP010005213.1:82500-132500 GCA_033675545.1 Elysia crispata
CACAGTCTCTTTCTCTCTCTCACAGTCTCTTTCTCTCTCTCACTCTCTCTCACTCTGTCTCTTTCTCTCTCTCTCTCGCTCTCTTTCTCTCTAACTCTCTCTCTCTCTCTTTCTCTCTCTCACTCTCTCTCTCTCTTTCTTTCCCTTTCTTTCTCACTCTCTCTCTCACTTCCTTTCTCCTCCTGATTGTCTCTGTCTCTCTCGGCATCCTCTATCTCTCTATCCCTCCCTCTCTTAAATGGAATCTAGAAATCTAGCTGGACAGAAAGCAAGTCAGAGGCGTGGGTGTGAATGCCTGAAGAATTTTCCCCATTTCTCGCCACGGGGAGACCGTTTAGAACACCATACTGCACTGTGTTTGGATCAGCGGGATTTGTTTGCCTGTTGGAGTGTTTGGTCAGGGGAGAGAGAGAGAGAGAGGGGGGGGGAGAGGGGGAGAGAGAAAGAAGAGAGGGAGAGAGAGGTAGAGTGAGAGAGAGAGAGGGAGAGAGTGAGAGAGAGAGAGGGAGAGAGTGAGAGAGAGAGGGGGAGAGAGTGAGAGAGAGTGAGAGAGAGAGAGAAAGAGAGAGACAGTGAGAGAGACAGAGTGAGAGAGAGTGAGAGAGAGGAAGAGAGAGAGACAGAGAGAGAGGAAGAGAGAGAAAGAGAGAGAGAGAGGGAGATAGAGAGAGAGAGTCATGTCACCTTACTTCTTGACGATTGCGCGACATAAAGTATTCTTGAAACACGGGCACAATTGTCGACATCGATAGCTAACGGAAGAAATCCAAGACGGCCTTGACAAATGACGCTGCAGAACATCAATTGATACACGATACCAACGGGGGACGTAATTCTATCTATTGGTAGTTTGGTACCATCCAGCGATGGTCACAGACTCTGTAAAGTCAAGTTGTAACTAGTGGGGTTTTAGTCCCGAGAGATCACTACACCGAGAAGGAGAGTAAGACAGCTGGAGACAGACAGACAGACAGACAGACAGACAGACAGACAGGCAGGCAGGCAGAGACGGAGAATAAAACGTGGAGGATGATCGTCTGATGCTAGGCAAAAGGAGGGAATGATGAAAATAAATAGAGAGAGGGTGAGAGTAAAACAGAGAGATTAGCTTTAGAGCAATGAATGAATAGACAGACAGAAAGACAGACTAAAATTACTAGTAAACATAGGGAGACAGGTAGAGCAGAAAAAGAGAGAAAGAATGTGAATGAATGAGGGAGTGAGATAAAGAGGGGAAAAAAGAGAAAAGAGATTGCCCAGTTATCAGAATATCCTAAGAATACCGAAACGTTGGCAGTTGTTGACACACACACAAACAGGAAGATGGTAAACATGAAAAAAAATTATTTGTTAACAAAATGTGGAATGCAGACCATTGTTCTCTTTCCAACCACCACACACACTCACACACATACACATGTTTGTCTCATTTATTTTCCATCGTTAGAAGATCTTTCACACTCCATAGTAATGAACCATCGCGTAAACGTTTACCATAACATGTTAGGACAGGAAGACGGATCAAATAAAACAGAAAGAAGGGAGGAGAGCTACAAAGCTTTCGTTCATTCCAAACATACTACACACGTTTGTGCTTTAGTTGTGTGTTAAAATATTGTTAATGGCTTTTTTATTTATATATTTTGTTAGAAGTTCAAACTTCGACAAACAAAGAATGGGAAAGTTTTTAAGTACGCTCAGCATTAGCGGAGTTAGTCTTGACTATTTCCTCCGGTCACATTTGATTAGAAGTAGAAAAGGAGTTAAGGAATCATTCCGAGGGCTGCGGTAGATAACGCGCTTCTTTAATTATTTTAAGGTAAGCCAGAACTACAAAAAGAATTAATTTATCGGTAGGTTTCAGGAAAGCTAAGTTGAATTGCTCAATTTATGGTACAAACAATAAGAGTCAACAAAATATTTATATAAAACAGATAAATGTTACATGTCTTCAAGTACTCACACAGTCTCTTAGCTAAAAAATATCATCCGCAGAACACGATAAAAATACCTTGGAGTTTGAGATTAAAGCATTATTGAATTGACAGTTTTATGAAATACAGTTCGCCATCTTCTTGTTTTGGGCATATGCATGTTTATTTTATTGCAACCATCTGATTCTAGAAGTCCTCATGATCTACTGTACAGAATCTATATTGAATCAAATCCATGATGTAACCTCATAGTAACTTCTGGGAATTTTACAATTTTGCCACAAACAGTTAATGGTTGTTGACACCTGTGGCTTTCACATTATGTGATGCAATGTCTTGAAAATCAAAAGAATGGATGTTGGCAAAATATGCTCATATCACCTTTTCGTTAAGTTCCTTTCATTTACGAGAAATTTATTACACTGCTGCCTGCAATTGAAATACTACATAGACCTTTGTTGAGAAACATGAATAAACCAAATCTATATATATATATATATATATATATATATATATATATATATATATATATATATATATATATAAGGCATAATTTAGTTTGTTAAGTCCGTATGTGTATGTATTAGTTATATAGTTTTATATATTGTTTCTAAAATGTTTAAATACTTTTCATTTATTATCTATTTTAGTGATATGGGGAACTTAGTTACGCAGATGTATATATATACTGCTTTTCTTTTCATCGCCAAGATGATTAAATCGTTATAATACTAATAGAGACCTTGGATTGCTGATTGCAGTGCTTTCCTTGGACTGGACTGACAAAACTTTCTCTTAGTAAAAGATTCTCCTGGAAGGAAATGTATTCTTATCTTAGTATCAATATCCTCTTCGTTACAACATATAGTGTCGTAAATGTTTGAAATAAAAGAGACTTTCGTTTCTCTTGTACCTAACCATACTTATCTAGATCTAGATCTACTAGAAACAATATGAGACTAGATCCGGTTAGACTAGATTTTTTTCTAGTATTTTGTTTTATATATTAAACATTATAGGATAAAAAAACAAATGCTAAACTCTTGGGTACAACTATATATAAGTCCATGGATCAGTTGTAAACACGGGTGAAAGATGGAATAAAATAACTTAAGGTGTAAACAATCACTCAACTTGGACCTATATGGACAAAGTTTAAATGTCATTTTAAATTTTGTGCTCTTTGTCCATATAAGTCCAAGTTGGGTGATTATTTACACCTTAGATTGTTTTATATTTTACAATACCTGCACCACAAGATAATATTGCTTTCATTGGGTTTTTGTTGACTAAATGTAGGGTCTAGATCTAGATCTAGTGCACGAATTTTAAGAGTTTCAATCAGCTTATCTCGCCAGAAAGAACCTCCATTTAGATGTCATACGTACACCACATCTGAGAACTTATCTGGGTATCAATTCTCAATCCAGTCGGCTTTCTCAGAAACAATATAATCTAGACGTATAGATTTACTTTATTGGATAGCAAAAGCGGCGCTATTTTGGAATCGAATAAAACTTCATACGGAAATTTCGGACCTGGTATAAGCTTAAGTTGTATAAATTTATAATTATACATTTCAAATTTCATTTCGACGTGTTGACTGATTTCAACCATACACTGGAATTGATACAAAACTATAATTGATTCGAAGATACCAGACTAAAGTGAACGAGCCTGGGGTGAAAGACGAAAATGCGTGGAAAAAACAGCCCTAAAGAGTTCTTCCAATGATTGCTCACTAAAATAATGTCTTCTGCTGCTCTAGTGAAGTTTTCAAGACCAACTTCCAAACAAAGATCTCTGGATTGAGTTTTAGTTTCGTTTGTCCTGGAATGAAATCAGTGTGAGTCACAGCGCACTGACGGTAGAAAATTCGTAAACATGGTCGAAATCGGTGATTAAAACCTTTAATATCAGACAGACAAATAAAGACAGGCTGTCAGAGAGAGAGAGAGAGGGGGGGGAGAGAGAGAGAGGGAGAGAGAGAGAGAGAGAGAGAGAGAGAGGGAGAGAGAGAGAGAGAGAGGAGAGAGACACAGAGAGACAGAGAGACAGAGACAGACAGACAGAGATACGTACAAATAAATATGTTGATCTAGTATGTATATCTTTTACTTTTTCTTTTTCTTTTTAAAGCAATAACCATTTCGAAACAGACAAAATTAGTGAAATTAGAGCTTAGCTCTGAGCTTTGCATAGTCCCTTATCCAGTTTTAAAATCTGCAATGTGAACATGAGTTATCACAATCAGTTTAGGAACTTCACCGTTACACAGAAGCAGCTGATCTGCTATCTGCCTCCATAGTTGAGAAATATCGGAGCAGCACAAACTTTGAGGCAATAACTGTAATAAGATAAGACGGTATTCCTGTAGGACATATAGTATTTTTATTTTCTCACTAGTAAACTTAGAGAGAAAAGTTATTCATTCGAAGATCATCAAATACAGAGTTGAAGAATACCCATTACATTTTTTTGTGAAGTGGAGATTATTGACCTTTCTCATAAGGTGCTACCTGTGAGGATTCCTACTTGTATAATTTGGATTTCGTCGCGTTAGCTTCGACTTTCTTGTACAGCCTCCGTCGCGTTAAGTTTACAATGCCATTTCCACAAGATTCTTTCTCTCATATTCTGTCAACACTAATCTCCTTCATTCTATACCCCCCCCCCTCTCTCTCTCTCTCTCTCTCTCTCTCTCTCTCTCTCTCTCTCTCTCTCTCTCTCTCTCCTTTGCTCTCAATCACATGTGCCTCTATCCTATTCCCTCTTTCTCTCTCTGACACACACCCATACGCTCACCCTTCCCCCTAATCTCCCATTTATCAAGCGTGTGTAGCCAATGGTGCTCAGATGGTTTCAACCATCTTCAACAGTCGCCAATCATGGAGTAGGTGCTCCAGCCGGACGCCCTGGTCAAGGTTATGTTGGTCACGGAGATGCCGAACGCTAAGCAGTTGATGGTCCCTTCAGGCAAGCCTTGACCGCCAAAGCTGTACGTGACGCACTCGGGGTCAAGCAAGCAACGATGGGCACAGTCGAAGCTCCCGCGAACTGACCAGTGACCTGGTTGGATCAGAAGCAGTAGAGCTATGAGAGCAGCAGAAATCAGAGAGCCACGGGATCAGAGGGCAACATACTGGAGTCTCTCTGGCAGTACCGATAAAAGGGGGAAAACTATAAGTTGTGACCCGGCATCATTATGTTCCCTTAGGAAAAACCAAATGTCATCCTTCATCAACGAAGATATTGTACCGTCCTGAGTTCAGACTTTGACATTATATTCCTTTAATTAAAAAAACGAATGTTTCGTAAAATTCAACGCCGTTTCAATACGTAAAAATGCGGCCAAATAGATCGAACATGTCGATGCAGGATCGCCTGGGAGATATTATGTGTTCTTGATTTCAATTAGTTTTAACTTTACGTTACAAATGGAAATACCGCCCGTCAAGTTCTGGCGTGTTTCGATCTCTTGTACCTCAAGTTCATACTTCTGCAAGCCTGTAAACTTGAGCGGCTGACCCGCAAACTTCAGCGGCTGGCCTGCAGATTTGGAAGGTTGGCCTGAAAATTTGGGAGGTTGGCTTGTGAACTTGAGCGGCTGGTCTGCAAACTTGGTAGGTTGGCCTGCTTTGATTTACAGCAGCTCTGGACTATGACAGGCCTCCGGATATATTTTACTTCTAGTAGCTTCGATGTAAAGAGGCCCAGAGCATAAACATACTGGGTGACACTTTTTCTTGATGTATTACCAAAATTCGGGCGATTGTCTTTTCCCATTAGATGAAAATTGACTTAATTTTTATGTGAAACTTTGATTTTGCCTTTTGCCACCGGATGAGATTTGACTTTATTCTTTATCTTATTGATTGATGCATTCTTTGTCCACCGGATGAGATTTGACTTTATTCTTTATCTTATTATTCGATGCATTCTTTGTCCACTGGATGAGATTTGACTTTATTCTTTATCTTATTGATTGATGCATTCTTTGTCCACCGGATGAGATTTGACTTTATTCTTTATCTTATTGATTGATGCATTCTTTGTCCACTGGATGAGATTTGACTTTATTCTTTATCTTATTGATTGATGCATTCTTTGTCCACTGGATGAGATTTGACTTTATTCTTTATCTTATTGATTGATGCATTCTTTGTCCACCGGATGAGATTTGACTTTATTCTTTATCTTATTGATTGATGCATTCTTTGTCCACCGGATGAGATTTGACTTTATTCTTTATCTTATTGATTGATGCATTCTTTGTCCACCGGATGAGATTTGACTTTATTCTTTATCTTATTGATTGATGCATTCTTTGTCCACCGGATGAGATTTGACTTTATATTTCATCTTATTGATATATATTGCCTTTTCCCACCATATGAAATTTGACTTTCTTTTTATCTAACTGATCCATGTTGCCTTTTCCCACCAGATGAGATTTTACTTTCTCTTTTAAGTTGCGTTTTGCCACCAAATGGGATTTGACTCTCTTTTTATCTTTTGCCACTAGATGAGATTATAGAAGCAATGTTAGTCTCTTACCTAAAACAGTATCTATGGCTGTCTGGTTTTGGCGAGCCAAACACACCTGAGCTTGAAAGGTCTCTGGAAAGGAAACAGGTGGGAAGGAGGAGGGGTGAAATAAAGAGCGTCCAGAAACCACTTGCTGGAGAATAGGAGAAGTTGTTTTTCTCTTAATTTCCTCGAAGTATCTTATGTGGAGAATTAGTAGAGAGAATGGGTAATATTGTTGAGTTGTGAAACGTACTCTATAAATAAAACTATAGATTTACAAAAAAGTGCACATTCTACACACGTCTGTCTGTCTGTCTGTCTCTCTCTCTGTCTCTCTCTCTCTCTGTCTGTCTGTCTGTCTCTCTCTCTCTCTCTCTCTCTCTCTCTCTCTCTCTCTCTCTCTCTCTCTCTCTCTCTCTCTCTCTCTCTCTCTCTCTCTCTCTCTCTCTCTCTCTATCTATCTATCTCTCTCTTTCTCTCTCTCCCTTCTCTCACTCTCTCATAGATTTCTAGATGATGCCGATATACAAATTAAAAGATTATTATTATTATTATTATTATTATTATTATTATTATTATTATTATTATTATTATTATTATTATTATTATTATTATTATTATTATTATTATTATTATTATTATTATTATTATTATTATTATTATTATTATTATTATTATTATTATTATTATTATTATCATTATTATTCGAGCAAAGCAAATTTTGAATAATATAATTAAGCTCTACGCTGTCTTCATGCTCTAGAATCTCTATGAAACTAATAAAAAAGTTCTGTAGGTATCTAGCTAGGAAACTAGCTCATTCGTCCTGTAGATGTTCAAGTAAGTAACAAACACTCTATATATCTCTATTAAATTAACCCGCAAGTACTGTACATGATCTAGGAAACTAATAAACAAATACTGTAGACCTCTAGGAAACCAACATAGTACGTAAGATAGATCTCTAGGAAACTAACACACACGTACTGTAGATGATCTAGAGACTAACACACAAGTACTGCAGACCTCTAGAAATCAACATAGAACGTAGGATAGATCTCTAGGAAACTGACATGTACGTACTGTAGATGATATAGGAAACTAACGCAACAAGTACTGTAGATCTCTAGAAAACCAACATATAACGTAGGATAGATCTTAAGGAAACTAACACACACGTACTGTAGATCTCTAAAAAAAACTAACACACACGTACTGTAGATCTCTAGAAAACCAACAAAGAACGTAGGATAGATTTTTAGGAAACTGACACACACGTACTGTAGATCTCTAGAAAACCAACATAGAACGAAGGATACATCTCTAGGAAACTGACACACACGTACTGTAGACCTCTAGAAAACCAACAAAGAACGTTGGATAGATCTTTAGGAAACTGACACACACGTTCTGTAGACCTCTAGAAAACCAACATAGAACGTAGGATATATCTCTAGGAAACTAACACACACGTACTGTAGATGATGTAGGAACCTAACACACACGTTGTGTAGATGATGTAGGAAACTAACACACAAGTACTGTAGACCTCTAGAAAACCAACAAAGAACGAAGGATAGATCTCTAGGAAACTAACACACATGTACTGTAGATCTCTAGAAAACCAACATAGAACGTAGGATACATTTCTAGGAAACTGACACACACGTACTGTAGATGTTGCACGCGTCCCCCACATCATCCCACTGTAAGGTGCTGGAGTTGCAAGCGACGGCCTTGACAGTTCTTCTATTTGAGAAGGTCAACCCGTCGTCACAGCGGTAGAGAGCCTCGTACTCCGATGACCCTGACTCTAAGGATGCGTTCGATACGCTGGGAGGTTGGCTAGGACAGCGGAACTCTGGGAAAATTAAGAAACAGAAAGAAGTGGGGGAAAACAAATTGAAAATAATAATTTATCACATTGCTAAGCTAAAACTCCTGGATAGAGAAAGCAGAGTTAAAAAGAATTTTATTTTCTATTTATTAATGTTAAAAAAGTTTTTGCTAGACGAAAACCTCATGCCGTGATTTGGAGATGAGAGGGGATTTTTGGCAGAAGGGTTGCGAAATCTCCCACTGTATGTCCCTCACACCCAGTCCGTGGAGACAAGTGAAAGGCGACCTGAGACTGGTATCGTTTTGTTTTTTGTAAATTTTTTTTTTACACGACCATTATGGCGCAGTGGTTACTATGTCAAACTCTGGATATTGCCGTTTTATGCGTCGATTCTAGACTTTCATGACAAAAAAAAAAAAAAGAAAAAAAAAGAAAGAAAGAAAAAAAAATTACTGGCTCTGTAGAGAGTGTACCTGATTAAGAGCAGTATAAGATAAATAGCGACGCACAAGCAGAACAAACGTTCACTAGCAAGTAATGGTAATGGGACGAGCTGTTGGCTTAAAAAGTGATTATAAAAAACAAAACCAAGACGTGACTCACTGTAACAGGAGGATTCCACGGTTGACCAAACCCCAGGCATCACACACTCTGACCGGGCCTCGGTGCTGTTGTCTCTCAGGAACCTGCCGCCATCTTCACACTCAAACCGGATAACGGTTTCCACGGTGGGCATGGTCATCAGGCTGGCGTTGCTCGTAGCCATAGCGACAGTGGGCGGGGCATCTGAGCATTGTATTACTGCGCGCGTTGAGCAAAAATTCATTTTGTAAAAATCGTTATGAGTGTTCCTGTGTACTTCTCAGCTTCATTATTTTCGATTTAACTCTCTCCCCCAAGGTTGAAAAGAAAAGTGTGTGTGTGTGTGTGAGGGTGGGGTGGGACGAGAATTTTGTTCTAAACTTTTTACAATTCAGCATAACATTCTGGAAAATCGCTTCACAATACATAATTAGTATCCATTCGCACTTATTGAAATTCTACAAAGGATGAAACAAAATGGAAATGGAATAAAAAAAAAAACAAAAACATGAACAAAAAAGATTTCTGTTCTTGTTAAACATAATGAACCTCTGCTTGAAGTTGGCTACAAGCTACAACAATATTATCTTTAACAATACTATCAAGAATTGACTATTGTAATTCTTTGTTAGCAGGCCTGCCAAAACAACAATTGCAACGACTACAAAATCTTCAAAACAATGCTGCTAGATTAATTACCTTAAAGCGTAAGAGAGATCATGTTACGCCAATGTTGATAGAGCTGCACTGGTTGAACATAAATGATCGTATCTGCTACAAGATCTGTCTTTTTTTGTTTTAAGTGCCTGAACAACATGGCACCAGAATACCTAACTGGCATGTTAAGAGTTTACATACCCTCACGGTCATTACGATCTGCTAACGACCGAACAATTCTTGTCAAACCACATAAAAACTATGTTGTCAAGGGAAGCGATCATTTTCTTATGTAGCACCAACCATGTGGAATCGGCTCCCCAGATATATCAGAGAGTCTGATTCCATAGAGACCTTTAAAAGGCAGCTTAAACACCATTTATTCACCACAACGTATTCCCGGCAGTAGATGATGTTTTACTTGTATCATATTCTTAAGCAAATGTATGTTATGCATGTTATTTTTTATATAATATGTATGTTATTCTTTATGCTATGTACGTCATTCTGTATGCTATGTATGTATGTTCAGGCCTTCTAGCCTGCTTCTATCTTATTCTTTTTCTTGTAAAGCGCATAGAGCATTTTAATCATTTGGATATGCGCTATATAAATGCACTTTATTATTATTATTATTATTATTATTATTATTATTATTATTATTATTATTATTATTATTATTATTATTATTATTATTATTATTATTATTATTATTATTATTATTATTATTAATAGCGTCGATAATCTTGTGGATGTCAAATATCTTTTAAAATGTGAGATTCATTAATTAAGATAATTTTCACATGAACACACTGCGAACTATGGTCGCTCAGTGTGCTGCTCTTTAGCATCTGAGTGAACCTTACACAGAGATTATCTTACTAAAGTCAGTACAAGTGTTTTTCATCAGATATCCTACATTCACATGCTGGTGCCTGAGGTTGCCATTGTTTCGAGTGATGACAAGTCATTTCGAAGGTATCTTCTGTGCCTCCAAACGCTTCCATAGGGTTGGTGCATGCGTACTTGGCAGTGCTGTTATAGAGTGTAGAGTTGCCGTTGGTAGGCATGATGGCCGCTCCAGGGATGTCGGGGAAAGGGCCACAGGCGACGGCTGCACATACACACGGCAGAGATTTTGGTTTAAGTTAGAGGACTCTCTCTCTCTCTCTATCTATCTATCAATCTCTCTCTCTCTCTTTCTCTATCCCTCCATCTATCTCTGTTCACCCCTCCCTCTCTGCATTTCCCTTCTCTCTCTCTCCCTCTTCTCTCTCTCTCTCTCTCTCTCTCTCTCTCTCTCTCTCTCTCTCTCTCTCTCTCTCTCTCTCTCTCTCTCTCTCTCTCTCTCTCTCTCTCTCTCTCTCTCTCTCTCTCCGTCTTTTCCTCTGTCTCCCTCTCTTTGTCTCTTTCTGTGTCCATCCCTCCCTCCCTGTCTGTCTTTCTCTTTCCACAACCATTCACTTCACCTCCTCGGTTTCATTCTTCCCTGTGGTAATTGTGTTAAACCTCCTTGTTTTTCACTCTGCAAAACTTCTAACCATTCTGATTGCTGAAATGGACGCTTTGATATAAATTCTATAAATGCATACTTTCGGTCGAAGTGCATTGAAAGCAATTCTTACTGGGTTTTGAGTTTTTTTTTAAAGTAAACAATCTAGCTCTGTCCCCTGATAAGTGGCAATCATTTTGTCTTACTCTTTCCTTCATTCGCAACACCATCGAAGTCGTAATTAGTTCACTCTGGATAAAAGCTAACCTTATTGATTTCGTGTCATCTTCCACGGCCGAAGGTTAGATATAGGAAAATTTGATGGGATTTGCTTTTTTCCCATTCATTTTCTCGTTATAAATCGACCAAGTATATGTTTGTCACAAAACATTGGGCAGGTTTCATTAAATCTTCCAGTCAAAAGTTCGCACAATGAAGCAATGATGAATTTACTAATAAATAGATCAACCTTTTCGATACTCTCACAGCAGTTTTATCTTGTAGTTGTAGACCTGACATTAATTTTTTTCAAATTACTAACAAGTGAGTTCGCAAGCTAAAATACTTCACCTGAACACATGAACTGCTCCTCTGAAAGCCCCCAGCCATGGAGACTCGAACACACGCTGGAAACCGAGATAAGACCTGTCTCGTTGAACTCATAGCCAAGGTCACAGGTCAAGGTTAGAAGAGTGCCAACCGGGAAGAGAGAATCATCAGATTCACTCACGGAAACACCTTCCGGTGGGGCGACAGTTGAGTTCAGGTTGGGCCACGTCACAAGGGGACATGTAAATTCTGGAGGGGGGATTAGGAAGAAACAGGAGATGAATCGAATCAATAAATTTCCGTTTCCGATTCTGGATAAAGTTAATTTTCCGCTTTATCTGCTAAACTGATGCAATATGCTAGATATAATAGACCTTTAGCAATCTACAGTTAGATAAAATAATGTGTGCACTTGTATTGTGTTCACCACAATATGTCATGTGTTGACTGTAGTGCTTCTGGCTTCTGACAACTTCTAAACCCGCACGGAACATTTCTATGGTCCTTCTTTTATGCTTCTTTTATAGGTCAGGATAGTTACCTCACCTCACTCAATCCTTCAAAGTAAACATACGGTCCACATATCTCTATCAAAATAGAAAAAGAATATGAGAAGCTTGAAAACTGTTAGTGTTGAATAGTCTTAAAATGAACTGAATTTTGTGCACCCAATGACAAAACATGTATTAAAAATAAAGCAAATGTATTATGCAGACTTCCACATGAGCGTGTACTTTTTTATGTTTTTCTTTTTTTTTTTTAAGAATTGTATCTTGGCGTTGCTAAGCATTCAGTTTTCTTTTTCTTCAGTGTCAGTGGACTTTTCAAACTCGAATTACCTACCTTGCTCATAACATTCACATGTTACGTATGGGATTTTTTTTTTCCTCGTTTTCTCTCAAATTCTGGTAGTCGTTTTAATATTAGACAAGCTTACACGGTTTTCACCAGTTGATGAGATATTTACCGGTTCTCAGCCGCCATCTTGGACTCACCAGATCTTTTATAAATGGCCACTTCCGCTGCTGCTGACGTTGAGCAAATAGAGCTTCCGTCGCACGTAGCATTACACTTCCGGTACCGTGTGGAGCTGCTGTATGGGTCACGTGGTTGTGTCAGGTCCACACACTGACACTCGGGGGGGTCTGGACAGGTTGGGACATTGTGTCAGGGGGGAACTTCAAACCCACGGTTTGTTTTGTTTCGTTTTGCTTTTTGTTTGCTTGTTTGTTTTTTTAATTCGCTAAAAGAGAGTTCGAGCTGTCTCTAGATCGATCCATTTTAAAAAATATATTTATGTAAATTCCATGTAATATTTTGGTCTTCTTTTGTTTAAAAAAAAGGAAATTAAATGCAATTTCATTTTTTTGGAGTGAAACAAGTTAATATTTTTTTTTTTAAATACAAAAAATGTGAAGCTGTTATTAAAAACATTTCAAAATATTTAATAAAAAGTCGCATCAACAAAAAAAAGAGTGATTTTCAGAAATTTGGAAACTGTTTTAGGAGTTAAACTGATCTTTTCTCCATACAAGTGTGTAAAAGATTTATGTCTATTTGGAATGATCGGTTGGAGTTTAATGCTTCCTATAAGTAACTCAAGCCCGATTAATCAATAACTATTTTGTTTTTCAAGTAAATTTGAGCGGAAGCAATTTTTGTCAAGTATTGTTATCTAAAAAAGCAAATTATCGAATCAAGTTTGTTTTTATATCGAACTCTTCTCACAGTGTCGATAGTTGAATGATGAAGTAATGACACTGTGAGATATCCCGAGAAACCATCTTCTATTGTGGGACACAACTTTAAGCACACTTTTTTATTCAAGTTTGTGCGGCTCGACAATATTCTTTGTTGGTTTATATAAATATATATATATATATATATATATATATATATATAAGTTGCTATATATATATATACAGAAGTTGCTATATAATATATATATATATTTTTTTTTTCCCTCTGTTCCCCAGTAAAGGCATAGAACCCCCGAAGTAGATGGGCTACATCCACTGATCTAGATACGCTATATCCACTAGCCTTGTGTAGCAGTACCCGAGGACTGTTTTGCTGCAGTGAGCGCCACATAGCGGTAGCTGGAGGAGTTACAGCGGTCCAGGCACGAGACCACATCTGGTTCGGCCACGAAAGGGGGGTCTTGCTTGACCAGAGGGGACTCGAAACACCCTAGGAAGTGGTTGCTGACTGGTACAGAATAGAGATGTGTTGAGGGAGGAGGAGGGGGAGGAGGGAATAAACAGAGAGTAGCTTGAAATAAATAATTTTGAAAAGATAAAAAAAAACATTTAAAAAGTTTCACAGCAGCTTGGAGGGAGGGGGATGGGAGAAAGAAATAAACAAAGAGTAGCCTGCCATATATAGCTTAGAAGAAAAAAAAACATTTAAAAAGTTGACAACAACATTTAAAGCAATAGAGTTTGTAAACTACGCACAAGAAATCGTTGACGGCGAAAATTAAACAAAAGTAATGACTAAAAAGAAATGCTAAAGTAATATTTAACATTACAGACTAGGTGAGTCTGGATCTATGAATCGATCTTAACTTTTGACAACACCAAACTAACAATTACATTTTAGTCTTTAGAGTATAAACAGAGATGTTCAAGTTGTAGAGAAATAGTCTTTAGAGTATAAACAGAGATGTTCAAGTTGCAGAGAAATAGTCTTTAGAGTATAAACAGAGATGTTCAAGTTGTAGAGAAATAGTCTTTAGAGTATAAACAGAGATGTTCAAGTTGTAGAGAAATAGTCTTTAGAGTATAAACAGAGATGTTCAAGTTGCAGAGAAATAGTCTTTAGAGTATAAACAGAGATGTTCAAGTTGTAGAGAAATAGTCTTTAGAGTATAAACAGAGATGTTCAAGTTATAGAGAAATAGTCTTTAGAGTATAAACAGAGATGTTCAAGTTATAGAGAAATAGTCTTTAGAGTATAAACAGAGATGTTCAAGTTGCAGAGAAATAGTCTTTAGAGTATAAACAGAGATGTTCAAGTTGCAGAGAAATAGTCTTTAGAGTATAAACAGAGATGTTCAAGTTGTAGAGAAATAGTCTTTAGAGTATAAACAGAGATGTTCAAGTTATAGAGAAATAGTCTTTAGAGTATAAACAGAAATGTTCAAGTTGTAGAGAAATAGTCTTTAGAGTATAAACAGAAATGTTCAAGTTGTAGACAAATAGTCCTTAGAGTATAAACAGAGATGTTCAAGTTGTAGAGAAATAAAAGAAAGAGAAATACTACGACAGTTTAGTAACGCCCGCTAGCAACTCTTAGAGACTCATCATACGGGGAGTGATGGCGCCCACAGCCCAGAGCTCTACTCACAGTTGTGGTCCTGGAAATCATAACCGAGAAACTCAAAGCTAGCGGGTTCGAAACCCTCGCTCCAGCTGGTCAGGACTAGCGTGATCTTGTTGGCCACCACGCTCACCGGAAGCGCTGACCAGGACATCAGACCGGAAGTCCTTGTCAGGGAGATGTTCTGAAAAAAAAAATGGTAATGTAGTTCAATCCATTTACGAGCTGAAATATTCTGTGCCTGCTTTGTTCGTTTTAATTTGGAGAGGACATTTTTATAAGTATTAGTCTGATAATATGTGGGTGCACAATTTATCAATGCTGCTAATTATGTTTTTTTTAATTGTTGAATGAACTAATTCAAATTTTATAAAGTAACACAGAATAGTTACAAAGTCACACTCTGCTTCTAAAATTTTAATGAACATTCGTTTTATGACCAAAATAGAACCCGAAATTAGTTTTGATAAGCGAAATTCACTACGGCGTCTTAAAACAAAAGGCTTAATAACAAAACTTTAAAAAAAAAAAAGAGAGAGAGAGAGAGAGAGAGAGAGAGAGAGAGAGAGAGAGAGAGAGAGAGAGAGAGAGAGAGAGAGAGAGAGAGAAGAGAAGAGAAGAGAAGAGAAGAGAAGAAAAAAATATTTGCAGTTTTACCCTTTTTTTTTGCACTCTAGTTAAACCAACTCAATAAAATAGAAATGTAGTTGAATGCTCCGTGGAATAAAGAATGACTTCATATAAGCACAGCTGTTTAGACTAATAGCCTTCACATTAATGCTGGCTGACTTTAGCCATTCTTCACTTGAAATAAAACCCTTAGTAGAACTACTTTTCATTGGTGCCCGCTATTCTGAATACGATGGAGTGTTATTGCCTGCCTGTGATTGTGTAAGACACTACATTCTGTGTAGATCTTGTCCCCAAAGCCCACCGGACTTTCAACCACGCGGACATCTCACCTGGTTCTGCGAATGTATCTCGTTCATCATACCATCCACAGAAGTCCACACAGCGAGGCTGGAAATATTGCCTGGTTGGAAAATATTCAAGTGATCAAGTTTTTGTTGAGGTTTTTTTTTTTAATCCCTTTCAAGTCAGGTATTTGAAATTGTTTTCAGGGATACGCTGGTGAGGCTTGCGATTTCAGGATTCACATGCTCGATGTTCGTGAAGTTTTTGGTGCAGTGCTTGGTTTTGCGACATTTGCAAAGCATGCCGGGTTTGTTTGTTTTTTTTTGTTTTTTTTTTGTTGTTTGTTTTTTCTTTTTTTTTTTTTTTTGTTGCTGTTGTTTTGTTTTCTTTTTTGGCACATTGCAACTTAAAAAAAACCGGGCTAAAAACTCTTAAAACTAGTAGTCGCATTTTTCAAGATGTCATTATGAAATGTCCAACATTTTTTTTTCTCTTTCTTCGTTATTATGACATCTATTATCTTCAAATGTAGGTTTCCACGTTCCCTAATGTTTTATTCCTTTTCAATAAACTACAATTTTGTGTGACTGTATATTCTTAAGTTTAAGTCACTCAGTATAGATAGAGTTAAATTAATAATAAATCAATATGGAAAATAATTACGACAAACAATTAATATGTGTCAACTTGTTTTAAAATAGGGAGTAAATATTATAATTACGTTGCAAAAAGAAGATTAAAATTTGAAAATAAGATACGACAAAAAAATGATTTAATGAGAGAGAGAGAGAGAGAGAGAGAGAGAGAGAGAGAGAGAGAGAGAGAGAGAGAGAGAGAGAGAGAGAGAGAGAGAGAGAGAAAGCAGTCAAACAACGATAGAGGCTGAGACAGACGAAGCTAGATCTAAGGATCTAAAGATGCAAGTGACTGAAAATAATGAAATAAGTAGTATAGAAAAATCAACGATAAACCTAGATCTAGCTCGAGACCGACAAATAAGACGAAAGACGTGAAAACATACGAACAGATGGAATGAACAGGGACTGAGAGAGAGAGAGAGAGAGAGAGAGAGAGAGAGAGAGAGAGAGAGATCGGTTAGGGAAAGAAACCAAACTCATATCTACCGGTTGAAACGATGCCCTCAATGACGTAGAGCCTGTCCAGTGTGAAAGTGACCTCTGGTGGCACACCACTCCACACCGGTGTCCAACCATTCAGTTTTAGATTCCACAGATCCAGACTGGAGAAAAAAAAAACCACATGCTTCAAAGTGATCAATACAGCCATGACAAATTTATATTCCCCCCCCTCCCCCCCCGGCACGCAAATAGTTTACACACACACACACACACGTTCACACACTTTCCATCTACTTAATTAAAATTGAAAAAGAGGGAACAATTTTAATTTTAACTCAATTCTACTAGATTCGTAGAGGCTTAGTTTATACTATTTAGTTCAGGGTATTTAATATTTTTGGTGACAAATCAAGTTTTATTTCGAATGCAGGGGTTTTTCATAATAAAGTTTGAAAATAGGATCCAGCAGACTGGATGGTTCACTCTGTCGATTAATGAGGTTTGAAAATAGGATCCAGCAGACTGGATGGTTCACTCTGCCGATTAATGAGGTTTGAAAATAGGATCCAGCAGACTGGATGGTTCACTCTGTCGATTAATGAGGTTTGAAAATAGGATCCAGCAGACTGGATGGTTCACTCTGTCGATTAATGAGGTTTGAAAATAGGATCCAGCAGACTGGATGGTTCACTCTGTCGATTAATGAGGTTTGAAAATAGGATCCAACAGACTGGATGGTTCACTCTGTCGATTAATGAGGTTTGAAAATAGGATCCAGCAGACTGGATGGTTCACTCTGCCGATTAATGAGGTTTTTTTTAATAATTTAGAGAAGTTTGATATAAATAAGAACGATTGGTGCTTGCAAGATTTCTACTTGTTCAATTTTTATTAATATTTTTTAATCTCCACAACATTTACTTGGGTGTAAAATATGTTGGGTTGTTTATTTTTGCTCAAGAAAGAATACTTAATGAAATTTAATGAACGTCTTGCAAAGAAAATGTGGAAGAGACGAAGAGAGGTAAAGACAGAGAGAAAGGTAAGTGAAGTGATATTTATAAAAACAGAGAGAGAGAGAGAGAGAGAGAGAGAGAGAGAGAGAGAGAGAGAGAGAGACAGATAGATAGACACAGAACAGAGAAATAAAAACCGACGAAGAGCCACAGAAAGATAAATATATAAGAAGCCCCAGCATTCACCACTGATGTACCTACGATGTCTACTTACTGAGCGAGAGGCTGAGGTTGGTCTGACGTCTGCTGACCAAGGACAAAACTGCTCTTCTCACCTGAGGTAAAGGTGGGAGAAAAGGGGTTAGGGGTGAGAGAGAGGTGGGAAGAGGGGGAGTGAGGAGAGAGATATATGGAGTTAGGGAGGGTTGAATGTCAGGAGCAGCATGTAAAACACGGAAAATACTATTTGAGATGTTGTAGCAAGACATGGCTAATCGGGAAAAACTATAAAAAGATTATAATATTATTCTGTCTTTACCAGTTTTTAACTGCTAAGACTTTAATCTTTTAAAAACGACATGTGACTCTCAATATCATAGAGCTGGTTTTGAGAAAATATTTACATATTGATAAAGTTATAGTAAAAATCTCCCAACTCTCTTCTTTCGTTCTCTCTCTCTCTCTCTCTCTCTCTCTCTCTCTCTCTCTCTCTCTCTCTCTCTCTCTCTCTCTCTCTCTTCCTCTCTCTCTCTCTCTCTCTCTCTCTCTCTCTCTCTCTCTCTCTCTCTCTCTCTCTCTCTCTCTCTCTCTCTCTCTCTCTCTCTCTCTCTCTCTCTCTCTCTCTCTCTCTCTCTCTCTCTCTCTCTCTCTCTCTCTCTCTCCCTCACTCTCTCTCTCTCTCTCTCTCTCTCTCTCTCTCTCTCTCTCTCTCTCTCTCTCTCTCTCTCTCTCTCTCTCTCTCTCTCTCTCTCTCTCTCTCTCTCTCAACAACCTGACAAAGTTTTATCACATTGTTTCTCCCTGAGGTGAGTGAATGCGGACGAAGTGTCAGAACCATTCTTTAACCATAATTTAAGCCTCAGCCACACATCTTAGGAATGACATAATGTGATCAGGGTAAACTAGTCCTTTATTACCTCTTGCCTTTCTTTTTCTAAATATTGACTTTAAATAAAAAAGAAATGAAATATCCCATGTTTTATTTCTCTCTGTAAGGCAGGGCAGGACCTGACAGAAAAGATGACTATTTTATCTCCAGCAATGAGTCGTTTCCAGCCAACAGCCGAGATGTCCGATGATATCCTGGAGTACAAACTGGGGATTCATCCGTCAGCCACTTGTCAGCAAATCTTTCAAAATCTGTTTCTTCTTTGTCTTCATTTCAACACGGTTAAAAGAGGGTGTCAATACATGTTTTCTGGGCCATTTTTCTTGCCTAATCGGCATTCATAACGTTGTCAATATTGTCAAGATAATTTGTGTTTACTTATAAATCACGAGACCAACTGTTTATCTCGTCTCTCACTCACTTACTGAACATAAAGCACGAGAAGTAGTCATCTTTATCAGTGAGATATGAGCCGGGATAAACAACGCCGTAGGTCAAAAGGTCGTCACATGTGTATTGAATGTCTTGTGGTTGGTAGCCTCCTGAAACAGACAGGATTCAACACAGTCTAACTGTAGGGTTTTTTTTTTTTTATTTATTATTCATTCATTTAAGAAAAAAAATATACACAAGGAAAATCAAACAAAAAAAAAAACGTTTCAGTAAACTATGAAGGCTGTAAGATAACGATAAGAGCTAGAAATAAGCAATAATTGTTCAGAAACTCTAAGAGTAAAGCCCGAATCAGATGAATTTCACTTTCCACCCCCTTTAAACTCTTATAGACTAAGTGTGTACATTCAACTTTATTTTGGTAAATCTTTCATCCTTGTCTAAGATCAATTTTACTCCCCATTTTCTATTCTATTCGGATTAAAGAAGGAGAAATCATAGAAACAGTATTCCTCTGGGTGTAATTTCATATTGGGTTTTTTTGTTTTGTTATGTTTTGTTGGGTTTCTTTTTTAGAAAATTAGTTCAGTGAAAACACCAATACATTCATTATCGGCTCACACTTACAATTTGTGTTAAATTCAGCCGTATCAAAGGCAATCACTCTATGAAAGACTGACCAATGTCATAAACGGAAACGAGTCCTGATTGGCTGGATCCGCACAGCTGCAGCGGGTCACCAGGGCAGACGACGTCACACTGGCTGGCGGCGGAAGTGGTGTAGACGATGGTTTCGTCCGACTGCTCGCACTCACACAGCCCGCCCGACAAGACCGCGAAGCTGTTGTGGGGACCTTGACCTTTACAGAACGTCACGCATTGCTGGACTGTCATGGCGGAGTCCAGAGTGAGACTTGATGTTGTTACCGCCCCTGTCTCGTTGTGGAAGGCGCATCCACCTCTTGCTGTCAGAATTGTTTTTAAGGGAAGAAGAAACAACTGGCTTAATTTAATTCTTAATGGAGAAAAATGTGTAACTTTTATTTCGAGTGAATTGTCATAATTTTTTTCATCTGATAATTGACGTAGATTATTGTGTCTTGAGAATTGCCTGAAATTTGGAAAACATGGGTACCATTTTGTACATAGACTGGAAACTGTTTGGTATAAAAGATTTCAACAGATACTAAATTAAGTCTAAAGAGTTAGGAAGTCTTAACAAACTTCCATTGACACTAATCTTTTTAATCTTTCTAAAAGTCAACACAAGGTTATACATGTTGCGGTGATTTGTTTTTTCTTTGTTATAAAAATCACACTGAATAAAATAGACAGCGTTTTTTCGAGTTGTTAATTATTTTAATTATCATTACGTTTCTTTTAATAAAACAACAACCCGTATTTCTTTTCTAATTCTATTATTTGTCACTTTTCAAACAGTGCCAGTTTGGAAATGAAGCCACCAAATCCAGGCTATAACAAGATAGACTTACAGCCCAACACTGATGCTCACCACCGCCAGAACTTACCTGGGTCCACTGAGTCAGCTTGGCACACAAAAGGAAGAGAGATTGAGCAGGAGATAGTTTGGGGCGACCCAGACGTGCTGTTTAGAGCCACACACCTGTTATCCACATCTGGAAAACAAAAACTTCGATAGATTAACAGGAATACATGAATTTAAGCAATTGCTTAGACAAGAGTTTTTTGGTGAAGACACTCTATCTTTTTACGGCTGCTTTTAAACGATTGAAATGCAAGTACACTTTTGTTGGGAGGACTCAGTGGTAAGCATGAATATACATCCCTAAGATAATTACAAAGCCTACAAAAGACAAACTGTTTAATCTGAATGGAATAAAGACACAAAAAAGCCATAAGGTCATTATTCGGTTTAAGACCCGAGGCGCCATTAATTGGTTCTGATGTTCTAAATCATTTTGTTTATTTGCAATTGAATTTCAAAAGAAGATTTTAAACTAATATTGAACGTATTTTCTGGAAAGAAATTGAGTTTCAATTCAATCACATAGATCATTCGGTGTATCAGACCAATTTCGCCAGCATTATAATTTTTTTTTTTTTGGTTAATCTTACTTGAATTTACCTGACTGAAGGTGTGAGGTGAGGTTGCTCTCTTTGGGGATCATGTGACCTTTGGCTGTGACGTAACTTGATGTGGAGAAAGCGTCCCAGTACCCGAGCTAGGGAAGAAAAATTAAGAAAAATTAATAAATGATACTTTCCTTTTATTGAACAAATCACCATATCTTTGCTAGTGTTTAAAGCGCTAGAAATAATTCATAGAGTATTGCGAGCCAATGCGTTGTTCTGAACCCATAATGGCAAATAAATTAAACATATGAAGATCTTCTTGCCTTAGGACATCCTCAGATGTTAGAGAGTTAGAGCAACCTGACTTGTAGAGGTTTTGTGCACATGTAGCGTGTGCAAAAACGAGGAAGAATAAAATAAAGGCATATCATTGGTTCACGTTACAGGTCCTCATGCACGGCCCAAGTCGTAGAGCAGAAGCAAGCTACAGATTTGCCTGTAGTCTTCGAAATGATTGCTCTGGACTGCTGCAATTCATTTTCAACCGCTCTGTGTTATCTCTTAGGCCTAGCCATTGAACGACTGTGTCCGAAAAAATTTTAACTCTAACAACACTCTTGGGTTTAGATCTACACCAAAGCATGAGAATCTTCTACCAGTACCATATAATTCTATCTTTATCAAATGAGTCTTAATTTATCATTAGTGGTGCATTAAATTTCAGCGATAATTTGTGACTTCCGAAAATTATGGAGTTTCAATCTCATTCTGGATCAAATCTAGATCTAGATAGATCAGTTTAGATTATGGCGTTAAACCAGATCGCCGCTTGCTTCTCGCATCGTCTGATGAAGAGTGTGACAATTTAGTCGCTGATGCCTTCTTACTCCAACAAGGTGCAAAGAAAGAGAAAAAGATTTATCTTAGGTGAGTTCGTTTTTACATCATGCTAGATTATTACAGGTGTTTGCAACACACCTGACTGACGATCAGAAATGCCCTGTTTTAGGCTTATATATATATATATATATATATATATATATATGCCTATATGCCTATACACATGTATGTATATATATATATATATATATATATATATATATATATATATTCATGTGTATAAGCCTACATTCTGTTATCTGAAAAAAAATTACTGGTACCTAGTTTAGTGTTGTATTGAGAATTACAACCCAGAGTCAATGTGACTGATTGAGACGCGTGTTTCTACATCATTTACATCTATTGCTTTCATGCCAGGCGCTGTTAAATTGTTATGGACAAGCTCAGGCAATCATGACGGGTTATTCATTTTATTGGTGATTTTTGAGAAAACCCATCCTGAAGAATCAACTACTCCTCTACTCCAATTCCTCCTTCTTAACTTGCATTCTTTTCTCCTCCTTCCTCTGAATGTATTCCTTCCATTCCGGAGTCTCCCCCAGAGGTGCTCTCTTCCTCTTCTGAGATGCGCCAGGAAAAAAAATTCAAGAAATGTAAGAAAATGGCTATCTCAAGCCCAAGCACAATAACTTTAAATATTGGTTTACAGCGTGGAGAATATTTTTTTAAACTAATAATGGGCACCACAAACAACCCAGTGTTTTTAAACTTTTTTCAGGATTATTGCTCATTTTTTGTAAGTAGCGATAATATTTAACTTTATTATTTATTTTTTTTTTAATTAAGTAATGAGTCCGCAGATAATGCTTTCAAATGGAGTAAATTTGAAAACTTTGTCTGCGGATCCATTACTTAACTACAAAAAAAAATAAATAAAGTTAAATATTATTGCTAATTATAAAAAAGATCAAAATTAAATCTTCTTTAAATAACATAACACAAGAACGAATGCATTGTCTAAAATAAATGAAAAAAATTAAGGTGATAATTACTGAATTAGTATTAAATTCCAGCCTGTATTTCCTTGTCAAGTCAACCTCTCAAACTCAAGCAAAAAAAAAAAATTGAAAAAAAAATCACCTTGCGTTCATTCTTTTTCGATTCTCAAAGTTGTCAATCAGCAGCTTTACTCTGTTTCTGAATGTCCGTGCATCTGGTGGGAAAAAAAACCCAGCCATCAGATTTGTGTAAACCTCTGCCCACCCTTTAGGAGGAGACGAGAATGGGTTAACACATCTGGTTTCCTGCAGGGGTAAAATATCTTTTTCCTCATTGAATCGGAACTGTTTTGGAGGCATTTCTGGTTCTGAAAGGAAAAACAGGGCTGTGTCAATTACCAATTGTTAGTCCGGGTCTATTCTAGATGTGGATTCTGACTTGAATCTTCAAAACAATGAGATATCATAATTATTTATTGGCTTTAAAGTTTAAATTTAAGCACGTGTTGACTTTAATTATTTTGAATATTATAAAGAAATGAAAAATAAGACTGCCAAAAAAAGTTGACTCTAAGTCCTCTAAAGCCATTCAGAAGTCCTACCAAATAATAGACTCATGATATAAGCTACAGGTGTCAAATTTTAACTAAGCTCAGATCTAAATCTAGTCATTTATTAGATATTCTCTAGAATCTAGTTTGCTAAAATGTAAACTAAATTTATTCTAAGTTATGTTTTATCTGTCTAATCTACTTGATATACATTCGCCAGCCATAGCCAGAGAAATCCAGATTAGATCTAATCTAGATCTACTAGACTACTGAGCCAAAGTCTTCAGCCATAGAAAGAAAAACACCTGAAAGCTACTGAAAACTTTGCGATTTTAGATCTACTCTGAGCATGAACAAAGTCTGTTTTATTATAATCATTCTACTTCTACACAAAGGAAATATGATTAAACTGCACGGAAATAAAACAATTTTTGTTAGTGTGAAGTTAAGTTAAGAATAAACGATTTGTAAAGTTATGACTTGTGGCTTACCTTCTGCATGCTACAGGACACTCGAACAGGCTTGTGACTTGCAGGATTCACTTGTAACAAATAAATTAGGGTGAGGGAACCCCACAGTATATAAGCGTGCGATCTAAAAATAGCCATGTTTCGCAGATTGAGTTACGTATCGTAAGCATGAGTCATAACGTAACAAACACGGGGTTTCCCTAGTGACGTGTGCAAATCGGCCTGCGTTGTTTACATCGGAAGCCGCAAGCCTGGTCAGTCTGGTCAGCTGTTTAGACCAGTGAAATCTGCTGCTGCTGATATAACTGTCTCGGATCATGTGATTGATGTGTAATGTAACCATGTGAGCATGCAGTAGAGCAGTGGAAACACATTCTCCATAGCGCACTTGCACCTGGTCCAGGCTAGTACTCAGTACCGGTAGCATTAGAGCATCGCTGGCAGTCATCATGTAACCCTTACATAACAGTTACGTTCTCGGTGAGAGGGCCAGCATGTTTGCGAAAAGCGATTATGCTACGTACCGCTGGATTGGAGGAGTTTATGCAAATGATGTCGGTCAGTCTAAAAATATTACGTCGTAGTCTAGCTTAGGGCCCGTAAGCCTTTCCTGCGAAACCACAGAAATAACGATACTACACAGCGAAACAGCCTACAGGTAGGCGCTGTTATATATTTTCACTGCCAGTAGTGATGTCACAATGAGTGCTGCAAGAACATGGTCCAGCCAAGGACCACAAAAGCTGAGTTACAAACCTAATATGTCAAAAACCATTATACTCCACGACCATATCTCACCATCCACAGCTCAAGGCCCTTGAAAGATGTGAAAGAATTCAACAACTTCGCCAAATCCTGGAGATGGCTCTCATTGGTTGGAGATGCTAAATACCCGCCCTGTGATGAACATGCTAGCGCATGCGCGGAGGCCCCAGTATAATCTTGGCGTGGATTCGGTCGGTAGCACCTCCCAGAGGTGGCGATATAGCCAGCTGGACAGGACACCGATAGATCTGGTCACAGGGAAAAATAAAACAAAAATTATTAATATTGTTTTTTTGAAGTTGCGGCGTTTGTGCCTTCATGTAAATCAGTTTGTTATTGTTTCTCTAGTTTGTTTTCCTTTGGGAAATGAAGTTTGAGAATATGAAAGTCAAACAGTTAAGTTATTAAAGGGTGCAGTAAGTTTTGACTTCAGTTGCACAGGACCCTTGTTTATCCACTAAAATCGCAATGCATTGCACGTTTTTATTGGAATCAGAGAAGTAATTTTGTCCTTGTTTTGTGTCTCAGCTACCACATATATCTCAAAAGCTTTGCTCTCTTTTGTTGTCACATACTCTTGGAGATTTAGCGTAAAACTCAAAGTTCCAAGGCTATCAATCGCACAAAATCCTCGGCTCTATCGAACAAGGCACTATCTTGCCAACCATGTCCAACCTGTTTCCTCTAAGACGCACACCATAACACCACTCGTCATAATCTATGTATAACCTTACGGTTTATTCACCGAAGGCCGTGAAAGGCTAATGATGTATTTTGTCAATTGAATTCCTCAACTATTGTTCCTACCGTCAAGTCCACAGGTTTGGAAGGACCCGTTGATGATGTAGTAGAAAGGCAACAACACGAAGTTGTCGTAAAGTTCCTGACAGGACTGTGCGATGTCGGTGTCTAGGTAGGACGGAGAGATACACATGCAGGTGGAAAGAAAAACAAACATGATTGATAAACACATAGAGCTAGGGATAACTTGAGAAGTTTAGGCAATTCATAGAGCAAAGCTATACCTATATCATTTTCATGCTCAAAATAACACAAATTACTTTTTTTTTTTTAAATTAACAAAAAAAAAGAAGAGTTTAAAAAAATAAAACCTACAAAAAGGTCTTCTTCAATTTTTATACATACGGCAAATATGTTAATAGCGCCGGTAAGCAAAACATCACTAAATTTTTAACACTCATTAATTTAAAATCAAACGAGAAAAAAAAATTGAGGCTTTTTAGGTGCAAAAAATGAGGGATTCAATATTGAAGTATACTTAAAATGAACAATTTTAACAAAATAAAGAAATAATTGATCTATTAACTGCAATGTTAAAGTTGTGGCAAAATGGGTACCAGAATTTCCAAAAAAAATGTTGGTCTCAAACTTTCTACATAGTCCAAAATCAGCTCGCTTCCATCTTTCGCACAACGCCCGATGCGACCATTTTCAACATTCTATATGCTTTATTTGTTAATGGACATCCTCTTGCACGTCTTCCATATTATCTTCATTGTGAAGTAATTAATGCTTAAGTTGGCTGAACAGTATATACATGTAGATATGTCCACAGGCAGCCTTTACTTGCTCTCCTATCCTACAATCTATACCATGTATAAAAAGAATAACCTGCAACAAAGGGAATAACTGATGGTTTCCGTTTATTTTTTATTTATTTAGTTAGTTAGTTACCTGTAAAATCATCAAGCTGCGATATTTTTCAACCGTATGTTCGAGTCAGTAAAATTAATTCGAAAGTGTTTAACAAGTCGGTAAAATCTGCAAGTACATACACTTCATAGATAAATTCACGCTAATTTATCACAGGAGATATAAATGGATCCAACCTGTCCAGCTTGAGGCTTGTATAACATGTTAGAAAAGCCGCAATATCACTTTCCTGTCAAGAACCTTTTTCAGAGAACAAATCACATGTATAACAGATTTTATACGATATGTCAATAAATACCTGAAAGCTGGCTAGACGACTCACCGTATCTATACATTCTGAAATAGTTGATCCCTCCACAGTGCTGTAGCTTGCTTCCTGGACATGGCTGTGAACATCCGGTCTCGTTATTGGCCACCTGGGTCATCTGTGGAAGGATGGACGGATGGTTCAGGTGAAGGGAAGGTTTGGAAGCATTCGAATACAATCATTTTTAACAACGTTATGATACATTCTAAAATATAGACACTTGAACTTTATAAAATAGCCTTCGGGTTGCAGGGGATGATTAATGTAGGTCTATACACACTCATTGTGGCCATTTAGAAACAAAAGAAATTGACTCATTCTGTATTTTCCCAATTTGTTTTTAGATCCTTTCAAACGCGTGTTAACAAGTTGTTAATTTTTGCATTAAGTGCATGAAAGTGCACTGCCTTGCGGGAATTCTTAGCGAATTTAAAAAAAAAAAAACTTTAAACAAATTTGGATTTCACAAAATTATTAAACTATTCTTATTCACATAATAAAGTGAAAGTCAGTACAGATGCAGTAAATTTGATCTGTGAGTAGATTATTTTTCTAGTATCTTTATTAGAAAGATACTAGGGAGAAAAATGTGACAAATATTAAGATTGAACATAGACTATTTAGGATAGGAGGATAATTGTCCCTTGGCTGTGCTTGATAAAAGTCAAAATTAGTTTTGGTCATATTTGAAAAATAAATGGTCACGGTAAATTTAACACTCTAGAAGGGCCGCTTTTTATAAACCGAAGGATTAATCTAATCACCTATGAAATTTTATTCTAAAACTCCTAAATCAAGAGAAATATGAATACCTTTAAGGAGTCTTAAAGCTTTAAGTGAAATGTGAAGACAAGCAAGAATATAGAACAGAAGGTTGACGACAGTTCTTAGCTTCATCCATGGGAAACACCTACTCTCAACAACTCTAAACTCGAGAATTGTATTCAAACCTGCAGACCTCAAGGCTAACCACTGTAACAGCTGCACCAACAAAATCACACTTTATGTTTTATATATTTTTCGGACACTCTCGAAGAAAACCTCAAAACATTTCCTAAACCAACACAAAAATTTAAATAGAACGTAATGCTACTTTTGACAATTACATCTAATACAGATACCTCAACTTCAGCGAGAGAGGTATACATATCTGTCCCGGTTTCTTAATCATATCGCATGTTCTGAGATGGATGTTATTAGTTGCAGCTTAGCATTCGCCCATAACATAGAGTTCTTGATCTCAAGGCTTTCAGATTTATTTCTTTTTGAAAAGCATGAAACAATAAATTTGGGCCAAAGCTTTTCTTACAGCACTAGCCGTAGCTGGAGATGAAGAATATTTTGTGACGTACGCAACAGTCATGAGGTTTGAACATTAAAATTCCCACAGGAAAGCATTGGAGCATTTTAATGGTATTGCAACAGGAACTGAACATAACAGAATTATTTCTTTAATGATGTTACTTACTTTTATACTGGTTCGAATTCTAGCGCTGTGCAAAAAAAAATAAATAAATAACAGGGAGTCATGACCTGGGTGTGGCCCAGCCCCCTTAGAGTGTCAGAAGTTCATGGCCGAAACACTTGCTACAAGGGGGGTTTCTTCTCTGAAGACTCCCTGTTATCTAGCTCCCCAATGAGTTTCTACCTACTATACTTAAAGTTTTAGTTGTATTACACAAGTAACTGAACCTCACATTTTCCTTTACTAAAGTCAATTAACTTTTATTCTTACAGTTTAATGTTGAGACCGATTATGCTGACATAATATAACAAAACACATAAAAACAACCACAAGGCGTCTTGTAAAATGTTTGGATTTTTGCCAACAGATCTAAAGTCTTAATAAAAACTTGCCAGATGTGTGACGTCAGAGCAGACGCAGTCTGTTGAGGATATAAACATCATGCTGCTGCTCTGACCTTGGCAAGCTTGTCTGCACAAGGTCAAGGTCATTGACTGGTACCCACTGATGATAGCGTTCAAACTCCCAGGGTCCTCCGTGGTATAACAACCCTGGAATGCTGGACCACAGGATGCAGGCATAAATAAAAGAAAAGATGAACCATAAGGTCACAAGCTTGTTCAATAACAATTATACATTAAAGACATTTTAAAATCTAATTAACAATTAATTCAGCTAGAGAATACTGTTCTATATAATTGTTGGTAGTATTGGAAGATTTTTTGAAATAGACATAGAAAAGAACAAATTTAATGACTCGAAGCTTACAGCTATAGAGTCTACATTTGTAGAAAAAAAATTGTGAAGAATTGACATAGGCCTTAGTTACAGAAAATGCGAATAAACTGCACAGGGTAAACTCAAAAATACTAAAGAAATCAGTTGTCCTATTTTTATGATGTGTATTTTTTTTCTCTCTTTTTGCACAGTGAAGTTCTCCTTTGTGGTCTAAGGTATATCTAAGGTAAACTCGAGGATGTCCATTTATTCTCTGTAGCGAGTTACGAAGCACTAGATGTGACGACAATGTTGAAGATAATCTATTGGTTTCCTAAATTTTGGGCTGAAACTGAGTCAAAATAATAGTAAAGACAAAAATAAAAAGGGCATATAATCCTGTCATCAATTTAAAGGAAACCACTCATCAAGAGCTTGGTCTATAAGCATAAAGAGTATCACTGCTATAGTCTGAGCAGATCAAAGTGTTTCTACCAGGATGGTCATGTACCTGTGTCTCGCTGGCAGACGACATGGCGAGGATCAGAGTCCGATGGTATCAGCTGGACAAGGCCGTTTTCGTCGATTTGCGCATGTGCGTAGGTGGATGGTTGGGCAAAAAAAGCTGATAGCTGTCCGCTATGTGAAGCATTGGGAAATACATTCTCCATCCTGCAGAGTATCGGTATTTGGATATGATTGATTTTCATGTTCTGCTCTTGGTGCAAATTTAATGTCATTTATTGATTTAAACAAAACGCGTCAGGCGTTTTTAATGGTTTGATACTAGTTGATGACCATAAATTAAAATTCTTCTTTTTTCTTCAAAATGTTTTACATTTTGTGTCAAAGTAAATGCAAATCACAAAATAAAGTATACGCACAAGGCCGAAATAGAGGAAGGGATCGATCTTTTATATTCAAATAAGGAGAGAGGGAAAGAGCGAGAGAGAGAGATACAGACAGACAGAGAGACAGAAAGAGAGGACAGGAGAAAACATTGTAACATTTTCTACTTTGAAAATCGAAATTACTTGCTCTACGGCATTGATATGACACTAGAGACAAGTCAACATTTGAAGACAGAACCATCAAACTTGCTGGTAACTAGATCTACTGAAGATAAAACCATTAGAGTAGCCGGTAACTAGATCTACCTGAAGATAGAACCATTATAGTAGCTGGTAACTAGATCTACCTGAAGATAGAACCATTATAGTAGCTGGTAACTAGATCTACCTGAAGATAGAACCATTATAGTAGCTGGTAACTAGATCTACCTGAAGATAGAACCATTATAGTAGCTGGTAACTAGATCTACCTGAAGATGGACCCATCAGAGTAACTGGTGTCTAGAGTACCCGAAGATGGACCCATCAGAGTAACTGGTGTCTAGAACTACCTGAAGATGGACTCTTCAGAGTAACTTGTATCTAGAACTTAACTACCTGAAGATGGACCCATCAGAGTAACTGGTATCTAGAACTACCTGAAGATGGACCCATCAGAGTAACTTGTATCTAGAACTTAACTACCTGAAGATGGACCCATCAGAGTAACTGGTATCTAGAACTACCTGAAGATGGACCCATCAGAGTAAATAGTATCTAGAACTACCTGAAGATGGACCCATCAGAGTAACTGGTATCTAGAACTACCTGAAGATGGACCCATCAGAGTAACTGGTATCTAGAACTACTTGTAGATGGACCCATCAGAAAAGCTGGTAACTAGGCCTACTTGCAGACGGACCTATCAGAAAAGCTGGTAACTAGAACTACCAAAAGATGGAACCATCACAGTAACTGGTATCTAGAACTACCTGAAGATGGACCCATCAGAAAAGCTGGTACCTAGGACTACTTGTAGACGGACCTATCAGAGTAACTGGTATCTAGAACTACCTGAAGATGGACTCATCAGAGTAGATGGTACCTAGGACTACCTGAAGATGGACCCATCAGAAAAGCTGGTAACTAGGACTACTTGTAGACGGACCTATCAGAAAAGCTGGTAACTAGGACTACTTGTAGATGGACCCATCAGAAAAGCTGGTAACTAGGACTACTTGTAGACGGACCTATCAGAAAAGCTGGTAACTAGAACTACCTAAAGATGGAACCATCACAGTAACTGATATCTAGAACTACCTGAAGATGGACCCATCAGAAAAGTTGGTAACTAGGACTACTTGTAGACGGACCTATCAGAGTAACTGGTATCTAAAACTACCTGAAGACGGACTCATCAGAGTAGATGGTAAATAGAACTACCTGTAGATGGACCCATCAGAAAAGCTGGTAACTAGGACTACTTGTAGACGGACCTATCAGAAAATCTGGTAACTAGGACTACCTAAAGATGGAACCATCACAGTAACTGGTATCTAGAACTACCTGAAGATGGACCCATCAGAGTAACTGGGATCTAGAACTACCTGAAGATGGACTCATCAGAGTAGATGGTACCTAGGACTACCTGAAGATGGACCCATCAGAAAAGCCGGTAACTAGGACTACTTGTAGATGGACCTATTAGAAAAGCTGGTAACTAGGACAAGTTGAAGATGGACGACCCATCAGAGTAACTGGTATCTAGAACTACCTGAAGATGGACCCATCAGAGTAACTGGTATCTAGAACTACCTGAAGATGGACCCATCAGAGTAACTGGTATCTAGAACTACCTGAAGATGGACTCATCAGAGTAACTGGTATCTAGAACTACCTGAAGATGGACCCATTAGAGTAAGTGGTATCTAGAACTACCTGAAGATGGACCCATCAGAGTAGATGGTATCTAGAACTACCTGAAGATGGACCCATCAGAGTATATGGTATCTAGAACTACCTGAAGATGGACCCATCAGAGTAACTGGTATGTAGAACTACCAGAAGATGGACCCATCAGAGTAAGTGGTATCTAGAACTACCTGAAGATGGACCCATCAGAGTAACTGGTATCTAGAACTACCTGAAGATGGACCCATCAGAGTAACTGGTATCTAGAACTACCTGAAGATGGACCCATCAGAGTAACTGGTATCTAGAACTACCTGAAGATGGACCCATCAGAGTAGATGGTATCTAGAACTACCTGAAGATGGACCCATCAGAGTAGATGGTATCTAGAACTACCTGAAGATGGACCAATCAGAGTAACTGGTATCTAGAACTACCTGAAGATGGACCCATCAGAGTAGATGGTATCTAGAACTACCTGAAGATGGACCCATCAGAGTAGATGGTATCTAGAACTACCTGAAGATGGACCCATCAGAGTAACTGGTATCTAGAACTACCTGAAGATGGACCCATCAGAGTAGATGGTATCTAGAACTATCTGAAGATGGACCCATCAGAGTAGATGGTATCTAGAACTACCTGAAGATGGACCAATCAGAGTAACTGGTATCTAGAACTACCTGAAGATGGACCCATCAGAGTAGATGGTATCTAGAACTACCTGAAGATGGACCCATCAGAGTAGATGGTATCTAGAACTACCTGAAGATGGACCCATCAGAGTAACTGGTATCTAGAACTACCTGAAGATGGACCCATCAGAGTAGATGGTATCTAGAACTATCTGAAGATGGACCCATCAGAGTAGATGGTATCTAGAACTACCTGAAGATGGACCCATCAGAGTAACTGGTATCTAGAACTACCTGAAGATGGACCCATCAGAGTAGATGGTATCTAGAACTACCTGAAGATGGACCCATCAGAGTAGATGGTATCTAGAACTACCTGAAGATGGACCCATCAGAGTAACTGGTATCTAGAACTACCTGAAGATGGACCCATCAGAGTAACTGGTATCTAGAACTACCTGAAGATGGAACCATCAGAGTAACTGAAAATCCCCATGGTAAATTCGTCCACCAGACCAATGTAGGCGCCTCTGCTGCTGGGGTAGTCCAAGCTCCCTGCATAAAACAATAGAAACAAATACACAAAAAGACACACACACACACACACTTTATAAATATATATAATTATATTTATAAAAATGTATAAACATAATTAGATTTTTTTTTCTATTTGACTTGAAACACTTGTTGAATTATTCTCACATTTCATTTTAAACGGAACTTAGAAGTTTTC
This sequence comes from Elysia crispata, assembly GCA_033675545.1. Lineage (NCBI taxonomy): Eukaryota > Metazoa > Mollusca > Gastropoda > Plakobranchidae > Elysia > Elysia crispata. Next base: position 115,808 of record JAWDGP010005213.1, read on the forward strand.
CGACCTTAAGAAGATCAACCATACTCTTTTATTTAATTTTATCCTCCAATTCTTTTCGTTTCCCCTCTTACAGCTCACCCTCCTCTTTGCTTGTATTCTGCATTCTTTCTTAAAACCGTCCTTTTGTCCATGGTTTCCTTCTCTCTCCATCACCTCTACCTTTATCCTATTATTTCTCTGTGCTTTCTTTTCCTTCTCTTCTTAATATTTGGCTAGCTTAATCGGTAATCACTATCCTTCTTATTGTTATAAGAAAAAGAAAATTTTTTCCCTGATGTGGATGCATAAAGAAGTTTGATTGAGATTAATTCCATCATAATTACCCAAAACAACTTCTCAAGATAATAAGAGGAACTTTCATTCATCTTTGTATGATCCTCTAAATAGATGAGCGTAGTTAAAAAAGAATTTCAAGACTAGAGCAGCCACGGTCAACATACATGCCAGGACATCAGTTATCAGTTCCAAAGCTTCGTTTGACTTCGCAGGGGAGAGAATTGTGGCTGGGTTGTACACATCTTAGAAGAACACAGATTAAAATTTTTTAAAAAAGGTAATAAGGTGCGGATTTTTTTCATTTAAAACTGTTACATCGAAGTCGATTTATCAACTTATTGATTAGTCGATTTGTAGTTTCCTTGTTTGATCGCTCAGTTGATGGAGTTAAAGACTGCTTTTTCAGGCCTGCTTTCAGAATATCGTTATCTCTTATCCCGGAATTTTTTTTTGTCCTACTTGTGCTGGAATTAATAAAACTGTTTACTTTTGAAATAACAAATTAGTCAAAACAACCGCTGAGTTTACATGATGTCGGTAATAGAAATCCTTAACGAATTCAAAAATAGTATAATTTGTTCAAGTATTGATCAATTATGCTTGTATATATACGTAAGATTTAATTAATACACAAAAAAGATAAAAGTTTTATGAGATTTGAACTTCCATGGTATTAATTACCATAAATATTGCAACCGAAAAAAGGAAGTTGTTGACATATTTATGTTAATATAATTCTCTGCAGAAATGTATGACATTTTGACACCAAGGCTGATCTCAGAAAGAAGACCCTATAATCAGGGAACTCACCGTCACACCTGGTCTGTAGAGAGGCCGCCTCAGTCCAAAATTTGGTGTCTAAAGCAAGGTCAAGGCCGCCCAGCCCAACCCGATGCCAACGGAGGTTGGTGTAGTCAAGGTCACATGCTTCATCGCCCAAGGTGCACAGCTCGACCTGTGACTTCAGGTAGTCCGAATCTGAGGAGGAGTTGGGTTAGAAGATACATTATGGGATATGGAGCATCTACTTTAATAATTAGATGATAAGATGATATAGAGCATCTATTTTATAATTAGATGATAAGAAGATATAGAGCATCTACTTTAATAATTAGATGATAAGATGATATAGAGCATCTACTTTAATAATTAGATGATAAGAAGATATAGAGCATCTACTTTAATAATAAGATGATAAGATGATATGGAGCATCTACTTTAATAATAAGATGATAAGATGATATAGAGCATCTACTTTAATAATAAGATGATAAGATGATATAGAGCATCTACTTTAATAATAAGATGATAAAATGATTTTTTTACAAGATTATTCATGTGTCACCATTACCATAGCCTATCGAACAAGCCAGATCAGGCATGGCATGGCTGAGTAGGTGAGACCCAAACCAAAACCAAAACTGGAAGCTTAGTTCACTTAGGTGGCTCCCTGCTGGCAGTAGAGCGGATGACTAAAGCTTGACACGTTATCACCGACAACCGGTGTGTGAACATGGAGACGGAAAAGACCAGGAAGATAAGAAACAAGATGAGGAGTTTCCCTCTTGAAGTTTCGAGGCGCCGAAGACAAGAACTATCAGCCTTGTTCACGGTTGAGATGTTTTTATTAATTCAAGTAAACTGATTTATTTTAGCTCAACACACACTACTCTGCCACAGAAGACATGTTTAACTGTTTCGTTTTCTACAAAACATGAGCATTACTGCATAGTGTTGACAGAAAAAGAAATCAAGAAGCCAATAGAAGGCGAGTGCAATAGAAATACTACGTTGACTCTTCGTACATGACCATGTTCGGGATTGAAAAAGATGTCTTAGATTTTAATAAATATGGTTGACTTCATATGTTTGCCCCATAACAATTCGGTCTAAAATGTAGACAAATCTTTATCTCCTTGCCTTAAAAAAAAACAAAAAACAAATGGCCATCCAAGTGAAAATACAAAGGCTGGAACTATTTTTCATTTACCGTGAGGGGCTGGATTCCAGTAAGATACCCATGATCTAACTGACACGTTACGTGAACAAAAACGTTTATGATACCTTTCATGCCACACCATGTAAGTCCGTCTGATAGTAGGTACTGTCCACTGATCAGCACTCCTTGGTTGAACAGCTCCAGGCACGAGTCTGCAATCTGGGTATAATCTGGACAGCAAGAGGAGTAAGACATACAGTGATAATCTGAGTCTGGTTATAATCTGGACAGCAAGAACAGTAAGACATACAGTGATAATCTGAGTCTGGTTATAATCTGGACAGCAAGAACAGTAAGATATACAGTGATAATCTGAGTCTGGTTATAATCTGGACAGCAAGAACAGTAAGATATACAGTGATAATCTGAGTCTGGTTATAATCTGGACAGCAAGAACAGTAAGACATACAGTGATAATCTGAGTCTGGTTATAATCTGGACAGCAAGAACAGTAAGACATACAGTGATAATCTGAGTCTCGTTGTAATCAGAACAAGAACAGGAAGACATGTAGTAATGATATAAGTCTATTTATAATCTAGCCAACAAGAACAGTGAGACGTACAGTGGTAATCTTAGACTTGTTATAATCTGGACAACAACAACAACAACAGAAACACATACGGTGATAATCTGTAACACAGGTAGAAATCACGAAAATTTGTTGATATTACCCTCAAAATTTGGAAAAACAGATCTAGTGCCCGTAGATCTTTCAAAATCATTCCCTAAATGAAATCTACATTTTTTAAGAAATTATGAAAAATGAATGGTACAAATAAACTGGTTTATTCTGCGTGAACAGTGAGTTCACAATTTATCAACGCTTTTTTTCTTTATACTTCCCTCATTTACCGCTTTATCACTACTAAATTTACAATGTGAACGCTCGCCTGAAATGCAAATAATAAAAACAGTTCGACCTTTTGAAATGAGAAATATCTTTTCATCAGCTTTCATGTTTAACTTTTACCTTTACTTTTAACTCGTTTTTTATGATATGGCAGATTTTTTAACATATTTTTTGCCAGCTTCATAAAAATATTAAACCAACTCTTGTTCTCTGATAGTCCGCTAAAGTTTAGGCTGAAAGTTGTCTTTCTGAACTAAATCGCCGTCTCTCTTGCAATACATAACCAAAGAAAGAGTTAGTACCTCAAACGCCTTTTTCACCAAGATAATTACATACAGATCTGACACCTTAAAATAAATGCAAGAACAGGAACTTTCAGAAAAGAGATATACCAAGACACAAGTCTGCATTTTTAGCCGCTGGACCAGACTGAAATACTTTCACCCAGTCTGATGTAGGAAGGTATCAGCAAAAAATCGCCTTACCTAACTGGTAGACCGTGACATGTTCAACAGCTCCACAGATCTGACCAATAGCGCAGCTCTTTGTACATATCGTCTCTGAAGTTGCTTTGGTCAGATCTTTCTCCTCCACACAGAAACAGGAGGCAGAACCTTTCACTCCTACATATGGTTTACCTAAACAAATAATGAAATTGCAGAGATAATTCTTTGATCAAATGCTTTCTTTTCTACACCAGGTCCAGTTTTTTTTTGTTTTTTTTTTTACGCTGTATTCGGAGACCTAAAAAGCGAGTAAAACAAAACTGTATATTCTTTGATATCCTCCGCTTTTAACCAAAACACTTTTCACTATAAACTCTTTACAGCAGTTTCTTATAAATTATGCACAAGATTCCTTGCAGGTTTTAGACTTTATCAGACGATCGGCGTATGTAACAGTCGCCTCACCTCTGCGTCTATTCCCTGCCTCTAGCAAGGTCTGAGATACTGCGCCTGAGCTCGTGTTTTAACAGAAAATAGAAACTTTGAGCAAATCTTGCTAAGTTTTCCCTGCCCTCTAGATAGAGCTAATGAAATAGTTCTCCGTAAAGCGCGAGGAGGGAAAGTTCTCCAGTGGCTCAAACTGTTCTCACCATGAGCTTTGCACGTCTCCCTGCACTGGGTAGGAGTGGTGTCCTTGTAGAAGATGATCTCTCTACGCACCATGGGCGGATCTGCATGGCATCCGAGGTAGTCTGGGGGGTCGGAGTACATAGAGGAGAGAGGTCACTCGTGAGTCGAGACAGTGTGACAGAGATAGAGGTAGAGAGGGGGAAAGAGTGAGAGAGAGGGACAGAGAGAGAGGTAGAGAGGGGGAAAGAGTGAGAGAGAGGGACAGACAGAGTGGGACAGAGGAAGATACAGAAAGTGAGAGAGAGAGAGAGAGAGATAAAGAAGGACAGAAACCGACTCACTGTAATCATAGAAAGAAAACGAATTGATATTAGACAGTTTTGTTTGTATATCTACAAAGAAATCAGAGTGAACTTTGACGACTCGCGAGTCTGTATGTCGATGTATCGATAATTATACGATTACCATTTTGGCAGTCAGAATTGTCGTGACCTTACAAAACATCACAATTTTGGGGAGGAACTTACCTTCCTTCTCTCTACACCGACCAATATGTCTCTCTCTACATTGTTTATCTCATTATTTTCCTCTTTATGTGTAAATGTTTTCACATATCTAATTCTGTTTTTGTCTCTCTCTCTCCCTCTCTCTCTCTCTCTCTCTCTCTCCCTCTCTCTCTCCCTCCCTCCCTCAGTCCCTCTCCCTCCCTCTCTCTTACTCCCTCCCTCTCTCTCTCCCTCCCTCCCTCCCTCTATCTCCCTCCCTCTCTCTCTCTCCCTCCCTCCCTTTCTCTCCCTCCCCCTCTCTCTCTCTCCCTCTCTCTCTCCCTCCCTCTCTCTCTCACTCCCTCTCTCTCTCTCTCCCTCCCTCTCTCTCTCTCCCTCCCTCTCTCTCCCTCCCTCTCTCTCTCCCTCCATCCCTCTCTCTCTCCCTCCCTCTCTCTCTCTCGTCCCCTCTCTCTCCCTCCCTCTCTCTCTCTCTTCCCCTCTCTCTCCCTGCCTCTCCCTCTCTCTCCCTTCCTCTCTCTCACTTCCTCCATCCCTCTCTCTCTTCCTCCATCCCTCTCTCCCCTCTCCTTTTCTCCCACCCTCTCTCTCCCTCCCTCCCTCTCATTCTCTCTCCCTCCCTCTCCCTATCGCTCTCTCTCTCCCTCCCTCTCCCTCCCTCTCTCTCCCTCCCTCTCTCACTCTCCCTCCATCCCTCCCTCCCTCCCTCTCTCTCTCTCTCTCTCTCTCTCTCTCTCTCTCCCTTCTTCCCTCTCTCTCCCTCCCTAACTCTCTCGCTCCCTCTCTCTCTCTCTCTCTCTCTCTCTCTCTCTCTCTCTCTCTCTCTCTCTCTCTCTCTCTCTCTCTCTTTCCTCCACTTCCACCCACCCAACCCACAGCCCACCTACCGGTGCCAGTCTCACAAATGTACGGCGCGGAGCCGCAGGACACGCCGCTAATGTTCCAGACATCGCCGCTCCTGTGCGCCAGACAGTAGCCCTGCACACCTGCCGTGCTGGAGCGGGCGGACGCGCTGACAAACGCCCCGTTCGATGTTCTGACCTTCGACCCCGTCTCGCGGTTGTGGAACAAACCAATCAGCCATTTTTCTGACGGCAAAAAGATCGTGATCAGGAACTTGACCAATCCCGTTTGATTTTTAACATTGACAAAATTGACGAAAAAAAAAAGTGGGGGGGATCAAATTATAAACTAACATAAAAGAAACTATTATGAAAATGAAATCCTCTTATTTTTCAAAGAGTGAGGGATGAGGGATTATAATTAGACTCATGGGGTAGAACTTGAGACATCTAGATAAAAAGACCGTTGGTTTTGATGAGATAAAGCATGTACATCCTGGGTCGCCCTGCTATGAAAGACACTTCGCAGGACCCAGATTATATCCTAGTCAGTTTTCTTTGTTACTTTCTTCCATGTCTTTGTTAAGATATTTCATTACTGTCATCCACCCGCTACTCACCGACGGCAGCCAAAGTGGGCGTGGCAAGAATCGTCTGCTGAACGAGTTCCGCTTCCTGTGTTGTCTCATAGACCGCTGTGTACCCCCCTATACTGTTACACATAGCACTCGGGGAAGAGGCCCGCTCCGGGAAAAACCGGTAACACCGACCGTTTATATTTAGCCACGAATCGGGACAGAAGTCTGAGGAACAGAGGATAGGGATAGTTTGACCCGCGCTTCCATCATAAGGAAGATAGGTCGAGGGGATAGAACAGCTTATAAATAAACATAAATCAAGTATTTCTAAGAAAATAGGTCAGCACTAGCCTACTCTAGGAAAGTTACACCTTTCAAGAGCAGAGCACTTATAGTGGCCAAGTGATATTCTGTAGATCATATTTCTTTTATTCAAGAAAGTCATTTTTGTTGAAACAGAAAAGGACCCGGAATGATACTACGGATGGATGTGCTTGGTTTTTTGTCCTCTTCAAGACAGAAGCTGATGTAATAAATTTTGCTAAATACATTTGTAAGAATCAAAAATATGTAAGAAAATACAAATTTCAAGACGTGACATTACACGGGGACAAGTTGGGAGTGCTTGAATGAAAAGAAATATCTCGAAAAGCAAATAAAATTTTGTCAACCTTTCATACTTCGTGAAACATGTAAACTGGAGAGCTTCTATAAACGAAGATTTTATTACTCTTGAAACCTGCCGCCACAGACCCAGTCATGAACTTATTTCACATGGTGGTTCTATAGAAAAGATGAGGACAGTTTAGTGAAGACGGGTGAATTGTGAATGTGATATGAGTTTAATTGACTGGACAGTAAAATCAATAGAAAGGTTTCGAGTCCCTCTGTATGGCCGGATGTTTGTGACATCTCACCACCAATGACCTCCCTGCAATCTACAGCCTTGACCTCTCCTGTGGTCAAGTTCTGGATCATCGCAGTGGTCAACACTGCCCCGAGGACCATGTCTCTACAATCCAGCCGGTAAGGTTGACCCACATCTGGTCAATGGACGTTGGTCAAGAGAAAATAAAATGTTGGAAAAAAAAACAACATACTGCGACTAATATTTCACTTCTAAGAGAAGAAAGGCGTGTAATGATGTTAAAGGGCATCAAATTTCTTATCTCTTGGACGGGAGAGCCAAACTGACCGTTGTGTAGTGAACTTTGTTGCAAATCCCTTCCCTTCTGCCAAACTAGTGTGTATAGTTGATGTAATTTTTGGGCTTTCCATAAATTAGTCGTATCTGAGATTGTCTAGGACCCGTCACGAAACAAATTACTGTATTACTAAGACTTAAACTGATATCCCCTTTCAAACCATTAGACAAAAAGTCGCTACTTTCACAGCCAGTATTTCATCTTGAAGAACAAGATTGCATCTCACCCCCATACACACACGCACCTCCACCCCGCCCCAACCTAGCACTTCCCCTCCCATCTTTCCGACACCCCCCCCCCTCCCTTTTTTTTCTGACCGATCCCTCCCTCCAAATTTCCTCGAACTCTATGAAAGTGCTCAGCTGGCACAAGGCGATTAATGACATGATCTCGAATTCAATCAGTCATCGTTAAACCTTTTAGGCGAAATTCTCTACACCGCTTAAGTTGGACTCCCAATTAGAGTAGTAGGTCACAGATAAAGTAATACAACCCATGTATTAATAATCTTTAACACTAATAGTTGGTCTACCTTCGATGATAAAGAAATGGTTGGTTGTATTCGAGCCACACATCTGAAAGTCGTTGCCTGGGCAGCTGTGGCTGCAGACTGACCACTCCACAGAGCTGCCCCACAGTGTGTCTGAAAAACGGACATCAGGAGGAGAGACGGTCAGGAAAAGGAGGAGATCTGTCAAGTATTGCAGCAGTAGGGAAAGTTGCTACGAGAGAAATTCACACGACGTAGATTTACCTTCGAGACTTCAGAGAAAGGATTAGAGTTTTCAATACCACGCAAATAAGAAAAGCCAAAAGAATAAAAGTTTTCGCACCACAAAAAGCTCTTGCTTCTTTTTTATTTTTAAGCAACCCACGCTTCAAGAATTCTATATTGATTTATTTCTACAAGTACTCACCCATTAAAAACAATCTTACATTCATTTTTCCTGATGGTCTGTTCCGTGAGAGCAGTTATGTTTTAGGCATTTTACATCTTGACATACTCTTTTTCAGGAAATTTGGGTTGTTGTTTTTTTTTCAATTCAGTTGAATAATTATGGATGTTGATGAAGTTTTATATTAAGCAAACGCTCCAAAAATACAGTTCAAAGAATTCGTTGACAGTAACCATCGTAGGTTTAAATGAAACTTTTTTTACTCCTTGTCTCTACCTCTATCCATTTTTGTTTTGTTTGTTTTACATTCCTCAGATGTGCAGAGGATCATGAGAATCAATGAGGAAAGTTTGAAGTGATCCATAATCCAATGGATGTTTTACAGGAGTTAAATGTAACAGACAGAGTGAGAAATATTCCGATGCCTTACTATTCAAGCAGTGACAGTTTTGTCCTCGCGTCAGAGAATAGAGTTCTTGTTTAGCCCTGCACGTCTCAAAGCACAGCGGTATGGTCATCTGGGAGGATGCTAAGACCGGCTCTGGAGGAGGGGGATCCAGGGATACACAGCCCACCATAGCTGGGGGAGTGGGGGCGGGGGGTCAATAGGTCAGAACTGGTGAGGAGTGATACATGTTGATGGTGAAACTTATTTTGGGGACAAGTATCGTCATATAGCGGGAGACCCTACCTGCGGTTTAAAAAAACAAAGATAACTAGAAAAGTGTTTAGATAATGGTCACATAATCTATACACGATCAAGTGCGATGTAGCAGTTGGACAACACGACAAAAGTTTAAATATTTTCTTTTCTACATAAGTGTAATAGAGGGCGGAATTGCCAAATTATGAGATGTTGATTCGTAACGCTGATTTCTCTGTGTAACAAACATCGCGCACAAGCATATTGCAAGTTTTGATGACCAGACAAACTTCATAAACAAACGTAAGGAGCTGATATAAGTTCTCGGTATAAGGAAATCGGAGATATTACAGGAACATTGAGATCTCGACTAAAGAATTATCATGACGCCATCCTTATCATGGTGCTGGATTTACGTGAGTAAACAGCGTAGAATTCTGTCCTTGGTAATTTTTTTAGCGGTTTTACTGGACTCAAAGTATTATCTATCCGAACGCAGTTTCCCTATCTCTCACATGACCACAGAGACACGCAGCAATGAAGAGAAAGATGGGTGCCTCAACTGGAGATCTGGAGGGACTGGAAAGATGGGTGCCTCACCTGGAGATCTGGAGGGACTGGAAAGATGGGTGCCTCACCTGGAGATCTGGAGGGACTGGAAAGATGGGTGCCTCACCTGGAGATCTGGAGGGACTGGAAAGATGGGTGCCTCACCTGGAGATCTGGAGGGACTGGAAAGATGGGTGCCTCAACTGGAGATCTGGAGGGACTGGAAAGATGGGTGCCTCAACTGGAGATCTGGAGGGACTGGAAAGATGGGTGCCTCACCTGGAGATCTGGAGGGACTGGAAAGATGGGTGCCTCACCTGGAGATCTGGAGGGACTGGAAAGATGGGTGCCTCACCTGGAGATCTGAAGGGACTGGAGATCTGAAGGGACTGAAAAGATGGGTGCCTCACCTGGAGATCTGGAGAGACTGGAAAGATGGGTGCCTCACCTGGAGATCTGGAGGGACTGGAAAGATGGGTGCCTCACCTGGAGATCTCTCACAGACGGCGCCGTACTGGTCCGAGCAGAGAACGTTCTGCATCACGCCATTCACCAGGACGATACAGCGGTTGTCAACATTGTCTGGGTAGTTCAGGTTGAACTTCCTGGTAGCACAAGTGGGGAAAGAGAAACCACCGTTAGGAAGTATTGTCAATTACAGCGATTGTTACCGGAAGGTAAAATTAAGTTTTAATATTTTTAATTGAAATCCCTTAAGTAACACTTTCCCTTTATTTTTCATTGAACTAATACACAGATGGAAGTTATGGTCAATCCATTCTTGAATTAAATCCGATCTCACTTATTGGACAATAACCTTAGATAATAACCTGGTCCTTCCACCAATCTAGCTCAACTGTGGGTTTCTTTTTGTTTTGTTTGTTTGTTTGTTTGTTTTGTTGAGGTTTTTTTAAAATTTGCTTTGCATGTTCTATGATGGTTCACCGCGGCCCCTTGAATATTTGCCTTTTTAATGAAGGGTTTTGATATGTTTTCTATATATTTGATTGTGTGTAGATTTATGTGATACAACCCTGCAACATTATGCTTTAAGATCATGATACTCATCGAGCGACCATGTCACACAATCAATTTTTAAAAAAAATATAATAAGATCCTATTGTGACTCTCAATAAATTCCAGCAATGGCAAGTAGCCAAAACCCATCGAGAAAAAGAAAAAAAAACATGAAGAAAATCCAATTATTATACATATAATTTCCAATCTATGAATCTAACAATTCTGTAGAAGCCAAACTCACCTAAGAGTTACTGGAGTTTCGTCGGACCACATGTAGGAGAAAGTTTTCTGTGTGTCGTACAGGCCGATATACACAATGCCGTTTTCCATGTACTGCAAACCTGAAAATACAAGCTTCATGTTGGATAGCTAGATGTATATAGATAGAAATTACCTGTCAGCAAGGACTGTAACATTTGTAGACCTTGTAGGCAGATAGTTGAAAATGCTATCCCACTAGCTGAGCACAGGCTGCAAATTTTAAACACTCTATATTTTTGGATTGAGCATGAATAAAATCAGACATCAAAGTCATAAATAGATTTAGTTGAATTTTGATATTACTTCTTGTTTAACACAAAGAAATTTTTAATGAAAATTTCGTCGAAGATTGGATGTGCCGTCTTTGCTCGAGTTTTAATGCATGTTGTAAAATAAACATAAGATATCTGCCCATGATCAACAAGGTGACAGTTTCTTTTGCTCAAGAGATAGAAGCAGATAATAGCCCGTTCACTTTAGTTTTATTTTGTTCACTTGATGATTTTGAACAAGGCGGCTTTTATTTCGATCAATTATTGATAGTGAAACTGGGTGACGAGTAAATCATACGTGGTAGATGATTATAGTTGACTTAATATAGTCGCACGAATTTAATAGCATCTGTGTGTGCTTCAGAGGTGAAACTTCACTCTTAAAATGTGCGCCCTTCGAGGTGACACTCTTAAAATGTGTGCGTGCCTTCGAGGTGAAACTTCAACCTTACAATATGTGCTCTAGAGGTGAAACTTCACTCTTACAATTCGTGCTTCACAGGTGAAACTTCAACCTTACAATATGTGCTCCAGAGGTGAAACTTCACTCTTACAATTCGTGCTTTAGAGGTGAAACTTCACTCACAGAATATGTGCTTCAGTGGTAAAACTCAACTCTTATAATGTATGTGTTTACGGTGAAGCTTCACTTTTAGAATGCGTGCTTCAGAGGTGAAACTTCACTTTTACAATGCGTGCTTCAGAGGTGAAACTTCACTTTTACGATGCATGCTTCAGAGGTGAAACTCAACTCTTATAATGTATGCGTTAAAGGTCAAACTTCACTTTTACAATGTGTGCTTCAGAGGTGAAACTTCAATTTTGCAATACGTGCTTTGGAGGTGAAAATTCACGCCTTTAATGTATGAACTGCTTCAATATAATCAAGACCTGCCTTTTCCTCCACATCCCTGCTGTCTGTAGGAAGATGAGAGAATAATTTTAAGCCTTGGGCTCAGGACCAAGAGCACTAGTCGTACACACTGTTTACTAGATTGCCTCATGGTATTTACAAATCTGTGTTGGGGATTGTGTTGAAACTATTGCTCTAAATTTCAGAAGCTGTGAAGATATAAGATCTCTCAGACATTAACAATTCAAATGAAAAAAAACAGTGGGTTCGATTTACACCGTAAAAACCTTCTTTATGATAAGGATTGAATCATGTTTGAAATGTAATGAGAATAATTTGACGAAATCGCAATGTTTGAATAAAATTCTTTGTCATGCAATTATAAAGTGTAACTGAACTGCCTATTAAAGCACAATAATATTTTCTGAAATGTCTATCTCCAAACTTCTTCTGACTCTACAATGGTTCTGGTCATAATGGAAACTAACGACGGACTTACGACTGAGCGCCAAGATCAGGAAGTCCCACTCAGCCTGGTCAGACACACTGACCAACAGACTGCGGTGGACACCACAGGTCTGGAGGTGGCTCTCTGCACCGGCCTTCTCGGACAGGAAACTGTAACAACTTCCGGTGTAGGACAGCCAGCCGCGGTCACACCTGGTACTGCCATCTGCAAGGGGGAAAAACATGGCAGCTGAATATATATATATGATATAACTTGATCTAAGAGGGGAAAAAGTTGTATCTATCTGAACAAAACCCTTGAGTCGTTTTTCAGCACAAAAGAACGCATTCTATTAATAATTATGATAACCATAGTGCTTCAACAGCAATGTACGTAACTCGAGGATCCGTGTTGGTCTTATCTAGTTTCTATAAATCATCTTATTCTATAAAAATTTTCGATTATTTTAAAGTGTAATTTAAAAAACCAACATTTAAATAGAAAAAAGATTAATGAAATTACGTCCTAATTTTAATATGCGCGAAATCACCTCCCTGTCAATGTGCTACATCGGCCAAATAATCATTCACACACGAACTACTGATTGATTCACCAGGGTAAGGAATGTTATCAAACTCTGCCATGAGCTAACGGTACTGATACCATAGAAATCGCAGAAGATCTTTGTGCCGTTGCTGAGGTAGTAGCTGCCATGGACAAAGATGCCTTGGTTGAAGATATCTTCACAGGAGGAGGCTGGCATGGGATCCAACAGCTCTGGATAGAAACGTCACAATGTCAAAAAAGGTGTTAAGAAAGTAACGCTAGTTTTTTTTTCAAATCCAAATCAATTTATTGACCTTTTAAAACATCTATTTTCTGCAGTTATAAATAAATGCGAAGCTATGCGTTCGCGGAAGATGGTGCGCCGTCAGGCATTGTTTATGAAAATTGTCAACCTTATAATAAGCCTTGAGAAAGATCTAAAGATAGATTTGGGAAGTTCAGGATTAGCTGATTTTCCATTCTTTTCAAGCGTTTTTTGTCTCTGTTGCAGCCTGAGGGAATTCCCCGATGTTAACATAATAAGCATAAGTGACTATATATTGGTGCGTATGGTGTGTAACATACTTTTGTAGTTTAAAGTTTCTCTCTCTCTCTCTCTCTCTCTCTCTCTCTCTCTCTCTCTCTCTCTCTCTCTCTCTCTCTCTCTCTCTCTCTCTCTCTCTCTCTCTCTCTCTCTCTCTCTCTCTCTCAAGTAAATTTATCTCACCTGTTATAAGCAGATTTCCTTTAAGACTCTCTAATCTTATCTCACCTGTTATAAACAAATTGCCTGTAAAATCTCTAATCTTATCTCACCTGTTATAAACAAATTGCCTGTAAAATCTCTAATCTTATCTCACCTGTTATAAACAGACTGCCTGTAAAATCTCTAATCTTATCTCACCTGTTATAAACAGACTGCCTGTAAAATCTCTAATCTTATCTCACCTGTTATAAACAGACTGCCTGTAAAATCTCTAATCTTATCTCACCTGTTATAAACAGACTGCCTGTAAAATCTCTAATCTTATCTCACCTGTTATAAACAAATTGCCTGTAAAATCTCTAATCTTATCTCACCTGTTATAAACAGACTGCCTGTAAAATCTCTAATCTTATCTCACCTGTTATAAACAAATTGCCTGTAAAATCTCTAATCTTATCTCACCTGTTATAAACAAATTGCCTGTAAAATCGCCAATCTTATCTCACCTGTTATAAACAAATTGCCTGTAAAAATCTCCAATCTTGTTTCACCTGTTATAAACAAATTGCCTGTAAAAATCTCCAATCTTATCTCACCTGTTAAAACAGATTTCCTGTAAGACTCTCTAATTTTATCCCACCTGTTATAAACAGACTTCCTGTAAGAGTTTCTTCAGCCACATTATCCGCAGCCAAACATGTAGATCTACTCTCTTCTGTAAGATCCGGTATCTGGAAAACAGTAAAGGAAATAAATGTGTTCTTTCTAACATATAGAAATCCTTTTATGTGATTTCATTGACAGATTCAACACCCCCCCCCCCAAAAAAAAAAAAAAAAAAAATTACAGCCCTCACAAAAGATCTGTAAAGAGCAGAAATGGGGTATATGAGGCTGTAAAACTAATTTTTAACAAAAGAAGGGATGAGAGAGAGAGAGAGAGAGAGAGAGAGAGAGAGAGAGAGAGAGAGAAAGAGAGAGAGGAACACAAAACAGATAAAGCTAAATTCTGATTTGTTCATGCTCTCTAAGTTTCCTTAACAAACTGATGCTGGTTGTTCCAAAACGATCAACCACAATGAAGATCGTCACCTTTTTTTACATTAATATATTCTTTAACAAAGCGGCAATAAATCTTAGTATCTTCCATCTCAGAGGTTCTATAGAATACGCCGTGCCTCTATCCACCCAGTCCCTGGCCCGTGTCTCAACTGGCGCCCAATCCCGTGTACCCACCTGGTGGAGACAGTCGCAGTGCTTCAGACCGCCTCGCCAGAAGGAGAGCAAGCTGTCCAGGCCTCTGCAGAACTCTTGACACGTCTGCTGGGTGAACATGGAGGTCTCTGTGGCGTTAGGCGACCTGGACAGTGTGACACACTCTTCTGTAGGACGGAGAGAGGAAATACGTTGGTTTGGGCGAGAGATATCGTTGGGTTCCAGAGAGAGAGAGAGAGAGAGAGAGAGAGAGAGAGAGAGAGAGAGAGAGAGAGAGGAAATACCTTGGTTTGGGCGAGGGATATCGTAGGGTTCCAGAGAGAGAGAGAGAGAGGAAATACCTTGGTTTGGGCGAGGGATATCGTAGGGTTCCAGAGAGAGAGAGAGAGAGAGAGAGAGAGAGAGAGGAAATACGATGGTTTGACCTATGAATATCATTGGGTTCCAGAGAGAGAGAGAGAGAGAGAGAGAGAGAGAGAGAGAGAGAGAGGAAATACCTTGGTTTGGGCTAGGGATATCATTGGGTTCCAGAGAGAGAGAGAGGAAATACCTTGGTTTGGGCGAGGGATATCGTAGGGTTCCAGAGAGAGAGAGAGAGAGAGAGAGAGAGAGAGAGAGAGAGAGAGGAAATACGTTGGTTTGGGCTAGGGATATCATTGGGTTCCAGAGAGAGAAAGAGGAAATACGTTGGATTTGGGCTATGAATATTATTGGGCTCCAGAGAGAGAGAGAAAGAGAGAGAGAGAGAGAGAGAGAGAGAGAGAGGGGGGGGGATGCCCTATATTTCTAAAGAGATCTGAAAATGTAATTGTACCCTATTTCCTTATCTTCTCCACTTCTCAATTCCTAGATCCCCATCTGTCCCATCTCGCACCGCCAACTTACCGACGGAAGCGAAGACCGAGTAGAGTGCCAGGTCTGTGTTGCCGCAGTGGGATGTGGCGTCTGCACACAAATCTGAACAGAGGTTATCTGCCCTTGTAGTAGCTGTGGTGATGTTGGCCAGGCATGAGCAGTTAGATCCCTGGGAGGAAGCAAGATGAGTGTGTTTGAGACAAGAGAGCGGGAGAGAGAGATACAGAGACAGAGACAGAGACAGACAGACAGACAGACAGACAGAGAGACAGATAGGCAGACAGAAATAGAGTCACGGAGTATCAAAGAGATGGACGGTGAGATAAAGGGAGGTAAAATTTACAATTTCTTGAATGGCTGAAACTTTTTTCTTATTCTAATAACTACATACTGTTATGTTGTGAGGTCTTCATTCCTTCACTACAAGGTTAAAAAAAAGCAGACTTTACAAGTTTTATTAAAGATAAAAAAGATTATCAAAACAGGTAAAGTATAATGGAAAAAGAAAGAGTTAAGTTGATGCTGTAAACATCGACACATATTGTGTCTGGTGTGTATAGTGTTAGACACTGAACTTAACCGATTCCTCTCAAATTATTTGCCACTCATCCAAAACAAACGATTGTCAAACAAAGAGTCCTCGTGGTTGAAAAGATGACTGATTTATTGTGTTAAAAATGTTTAAATAAATTAACGACCATATGTGTGGGTGACCAAAAGTGGCGAGCATATTCCTCAGAAAATAAAACTGCAGTCTTGACCTTATCGGAAAAAAACACTATCCATATATTACTGATTTTATAAAGTAAAGTGGATACTATTTTGTGTATAATTTATAAAGTAAAGTGGATACTATTTTGTGTATATTTATAAAGTAAAGTGGATGCTATTTTGAGTGTAATTTATAAAGTAAAGTGGATGCTATTTTGTGTGTAATTTATAAAGTAAAGTGGATTCTATTTTGTGTGTAATTTATAAAGTAAAGTGGATACTATTTTGTGTATAATTTATAAAGTAAAGTGGATACTATTTTGTGTGTAATTTATAAAGTTAAGTGGATACTATTTTGTGTGTAATTTATAAAGTTAAGTGGAT
>JAWDGP010005213.1:137500-140000 GCA_033675545.1 Elysia crispata
TTTCTAAGCGACCAAATTGAGGTTGCACTTATCTGAACATGGTGGTCGAATTCCGGCTGGTTGTTAAATACTAGATTTATTTTCTACTCACCAAAGGATAAAATTAATCCGCTCAACAATAATAGCAGCACGGATTTACATAGTTCTATGTTGTATTTGATCTGCATCTGAAAAATAAATTAGAAAACAAAATATATATAAAGCGTCACGCAAGCAATTTATGACTTCATAGTTTAATTTGATGAACTTCTTAAATAAGTGACTAAAGTTTTTTCAAGCTTGCGCCCAGTCTGCCATGGATGGTGATGTCAGGACTTTTGTCTGTGAAAATATCTGAAAGAATGGTAAAGTATTCATCGCTCAACTGATTTTCCTAAGGAAATTTGACCAAGAATGTCGAAATACTACGTCTTGTTTCTTGCATTATTGTAAGAGGGATGTGGTAATAAAAATGGCCGTTTTTAGTTGCTGTTTTATCATTGACAATATTATCTTTACTGTTATTATAACTTTTATAATTATTACTATTATTAATATTATCATTATTATTATTATTATTATTATTATTATTATTATTATTATTATTATTATTATTATTATTATTATTATTATTATTATTATTATTATTATTATTATTATTATTATTATAATTATTATTATTATGATGATGATGATTATTATTATTATTATTATTATTATTATTATTATTGTTGTTGTTGTTGTTGTTGTTATTCTTGATTTAGCTGTTATTCTTTAGCTCATCATCAGCAATTTTCTCACATAAATTTCCCTTTTCATTCCTCGTATTAGAACAATATAAAAGTAAAATATTTAATAGGAGAGTCTCTTACCTTTTAGTGACAGTTTAACTTTCACATGAACTTTCTAGATTGGAGCAGAGCAGCAGATTCTGTTTCCTCAGAGGATGCTGTACACGCCAATCTAACAGCCAAGCAAGCTGTCAGGTCACTCCAGCGCTCAGTCTTGACCGTTTTACACCACTGTGATCTCCAGTGTGGTGGACTCACAGTACCACCCTCAGCTCTTGTCTTTGTTTCTACTCTCCAGGTTTCCGGAAGTACCTGACACCATCATGACTTTCGCCCTAGTTTATTGAAAGTTCTATTCCTGTTGATTGACCGCTGGCGATGTTGTTTCACCATCCGTGACTAAAGCCCAGGCTTGGAGAGCTCGCCACGGCTGATTGGTCAATGGTGCCAAGTCCAGGCTGGCTCTTGTCAATAATGGATCAGTTCCGGAATCTTTGAATGCCCGTTGGTTTGGGTGAAATCACGTGATTTTTCTTATAATCACATTTACCATGATTTATTGAAATTCAGTCGCTTTGTTTATGAGATATTTGTCAAAGTAAGCGGAAATTAGTGAGTATAGATAGATATCCCGTGGACTCCAAGTGAAGCGTTCTGTCAGTTATAGAAAGTCGATGCTTTCACTTATAATCATCTCTTCTAAGTCAGGCAACAGCTATGCGAAATAGGTTTACCGATCTAACTATCTCTCTATCTCTCTTTCTTGCTATCTATCTATCTATCTATCTATCTATCTATCTATCTATCTATCTATCTCTCTACCTATCTATCTACTTTTCTATCTATCTATCTATCTATCAGCACACCATCACAAAGTAAACACACAGAAGTCATTTATGTAAGGCAACAGCTATGCAAAATAAGTTAGACACTTCTAATCTACCGATCTAACTAACTATCTCTCTATTTCTATTTCTTCCTATCTATCTAATTATCTATCTATCTATAAATCTATCTATCTATCTGTCTATCTATCTATCTATCTATCTATCTATCTATCTATCTTTCTATCTATCTATCTTTCTATCTTTCTATCTATCTATCTCTCTACCTATCTATCTACTTTTCTATCTATCTATCTATCTGTCTATCTAGAAATTTATCTATCTATCAGTATACCGTCACAAAGTAAGCACACAGAAATCATTTGTGTACGATTGACATTGGCGCAAAGAAAAAGTAGACTTCACAAATGTCACCGTAAGTGGTCACTGAGATGGACTAGTGACTTTTTTTGCTGTCTTTCTTTTTTTATTATTTCACTAAGCTGATAAATACATATATACGTCTGTCTCTCAATTACTACAGAAAAAAAAATCATTTAAACTAACGTTTGCTTTAAATGAGTTGTCATTAAAGTGTTAATGGTGACTTCTAAAGATAGGTCAAATGGCGCAATAATTTGAAAAAAAAAAATTATTAGCATCTTTATTTTCAAAAGCTTTTGAAAGCTCAAAAATTTTTCCTTGTAAAAAAAATAATTCACAAATATAAACATAATCTTGGCAAGAACAAATGCAAAATTAAAAAGTCATCCGTAAAGAAAAACGTCATCCAAAATATTATTTTGCAACACACAGTATGATTCATACTACTACACTAGTACTTCACGGAGCTCCAGTAGCTGTAAGGTAAAGTATCTGCTTCGAGATACATACATGAAGGGTTCG
>JAWDGP010005213.1:145000-182500 GCA_033675545.1 Elysia crispata
CTGTCTGTCTGTCTGTCTGTCTGTCTGTCTGTCTGTCTGTCTGTCTGTCTGTCTGTCTGTCTGTCTCTCTCTCTCTCTCTCTCTCTCTCTCTCTCTCTCTCTCTCTCTCTCTCTCTCTCTCTCTCTCTCTCTCTCTCTCTCTCTCTCTCTCTCTCTCTCTCTCTCGCACGCGAGCGCTCATACAATCCAGAGACTGGGCTCAAGTTTATGAGAGAAAAAAAAGAGACAAAAACCTTACATCAGCAAATCAGATGCACAAAAAATATTTGAGCCATCTTTTTAAACCATCAATTAAATTTGTTTTAACATACAAAAACATCTCAACACACAGACGCACAAGATATCTAAACAGGTAGGAAGCAGAATACTTTAAATCTTCTTTAGAATATAATAATATATGATTTATTACAACCATAAACTTTTGTTAGTTTTTTTTTTTTTTTTTTGTTTCCATATTGATAAGTACTTGACCATAAATTCATCTTTCTGAAATGCATGTACAAATAGACATAATGGAATGAGCGACGAATTTAGAATGCTTGGGTGAGAGAGAGAGAGAGAGAGAGAGAGAGAGAGAGAGAGAGAGAGAGAGAGAGAGGGAGAGTGAGAGAGAGAGTGAGAGTGGGAGGAAGAGAGATAGAGATAGAGAGACAGACAGACAGACAAACAGAAAAATTGGACTGTCACATGATCAAAGACATTTCATTAATTACAATGAAGCCAACAAAAATAAATAAGAAAATAAGCAATATATCTGATAGGCTTCATGCCAAATATATACAAGAGAGATATTAGAAACATTTACAATAAAAAAAAAACCAAAGAAAATATAAAATGCTGAGACTGCTCGTAGAAGACAGGATAGATAAATGTTTTTGTAAAGGTATTGTTGGCCACTGACGTTGGAAAGGATTGAAATCAAAAATTACAAAACTTATTCGGAGAGAGAAAGGAAGAGAGAGAGAGAGAGAGAGAGAGAGAGAGAGAGAGAGAGAGAGAGAGAGAGAGAGGCAGACAGACAGACAGACAGACAGAGAGTAGAGTGGGACATTACAGATAAAAAGGGTGTAAATGAGAGAGAGAGAGAGAGAGAGAGAGAGAGAGAGAGAGAGAGAGAGAGAGAGAGAGAGAGAGAGAGAGAGAGAGAGAGAGACAGAGAGACAGAGTAGAGTGGGACATTACAGATAAAAAGGGTGTAAATGAGAGAAAGGATAGAGAAGAGGTGAAGAACAAACGTGAACAAGTCTGTTGTTGTGAACTACTGTTGATCCTGTGTAGCTGAAAACTCACTCTGAGTTGGTCTCCTTCCACAGTTTCTAGCTTTAAGTTTATAATGCCTGAAAATTTCTTTAAAAATGATTCGTGACAAACTCAAACACTGGCAGCTGCTTTTAAGAGCACAAAAATGCGGAGACCCCAGTAACTGGATTTGGGTCTCTCAAAACAATATTAATGGACAACAGCAGTTGTTTTTTTTAATTTTTAAAATGAACTTGTAGGACATAGATTTAAAGACCAAACAAACTGGAAAAAAATGTTACCCTGGGGTTAACTGTGAAGTATAGTTCATATGAATGGTGATGAAATAAAAAAAAAAAAAAAAAAAAATAACATTTGTAAAGCTACAAACAGTGAAATAGCAAATGAGATATAAATTTCACAACCTCTGAGCGGAGATGAGTTAAAAAAACAGTACTTTCAAAAAATAATGATTCAGCTTTCATCAGAATGTTACTCAGCATTGATTAGGAATGCAAGAAAAATAAGAAATCGAAGCTCCTTGGAAATGAACGATTTACTGGGAATTGACTTCACATTATATGCAGTTCAGAGGGAAAAATACGATGTGACACTACCTTTGTACTCAAACTTTTTCAAGTCTCTTGTAAAAATAAAAGGAATTTTGA
Source organism: Elysia crispata (assembly GCA_033675545.1). Taxonomy (NCBI): domain Eukaryota; kingdom Metazoa; phylum Mollusca; class Gastropoda; family Plakobranchidae; genus Elysia; species Elysia crispata. Next base: position 146,908 of record JAWDGP010005213.1, read on the forward strand.
TTTTAAAATCACAGTAAAGCCAGTAAAACATCTCTAAACACAGTGCAGGTTTTGATTTTGGCTATGGCTCCTTTTTCGAAAAGTTGAAAAAGATCTGGAGCTCCCAAGTACGGAATGTAACTCAATCGGTGGGCATCTTTTTTTTTTAACAAACAGCACAAAAAGAAGGAAAAGACTCGACATATAAACAGGGACAAAGAAAAAAACGGAAGATTGAATTCCTGATTTAGGGCCATTTGGGTTCATCTTATATAAAAATTTAAATTAAGTTGTCTCTTTCTTTTTTCTTTTCTTTCATATAAAATAAAAAAATGTTCAATAATGAAGGTTTGAATCCGTCAGATAACATGAGACAGTTTCAATAGCATAAAGAATGTACAAGTTTTGGCATGAATTTGAAAAAGTTCCATCACAAAGCAAGTTTTCCAAGAAAAGTTGGGTTCTACCAACTGATATTATTGGTGTTTATGAAATCAAACACATAAAAAATGTAAACATAATTATATACAAGTAATGGTAATTGAAAACAAAAGAAAAAAAAAAAAAAACAAGATACAAAATAAATCTGGGTATAAGATGTTTTCCGAAACACATTTTGATAATCAGTTCCCAAACACAGTACAAAAAATCCACTTTAAAAAAATGAAAACTTGAGCTGACTTGAAACTCAAGTAAAATTTTACAAAGCATGATTTAAGTGTTTAATTATTTCACATTTTTCATTCAATCAACATGCTGACCAGGATGTGTCATTTCCTGAAGTTGAGAACGAGGGTATGAAACAAATTTCCATCACAATACTATTATACTTTTATCTCTAAATAGAAAGATATAAAAAAAAGAGCCGAACCCCATTGAGCTAGAGAACCATAAAGTTACTGAGCAATAATCTGTCGATGCCACATGGTATAAACAAGAAATCAGGAAAGTTTGCTAGGAAGCTAAAATGTCTAAGAGGTATCCTAACAATGAGGATAAAAGGCCATGATGATACTTCCCTTGCTAATGCTCGGTTACTGTTTCTTTACAATGGCTTTTTTTTTATTCATAGCTTAAAAATGACTTTACATAAATTTCACTATTTGATGTACAAGCTGAAGCCGTTCAGAGGTCAAAAAGGTATGATCTCTATCGTTCTTTGATTTCTTTCAAACAGTTACGTCACTTTTTTTGTCCCTTCTCTAAAATTATTTATATGAATTACAGGCAAATACTTTTAAAGGACTTTCTGTAGAAGTGCAGCTATGCAATGCTATTTTCAAGAAAAGAGAATTTAAATTACCTTGTGGATGGTTTCATCCACATCCAAAATAGAGCCCAAGTTGGTGCATTTCTCATTACAATAGATGTGTGTGTGTATATATATATATATATATATATATATATATATACAATCATTTTACTTTTTAAATACAGATATATCAAACTCTGAATATATTTAAACTTCAGCTCAAATCACTTTACATGAAATATTCAAAAACAAAAAGGCGATAAAAGTCTGGTAGCATAAGCAAAAAGATACGTAAATAACAAATTGCGAGTAACGGTACGACATGTAAAATTACATTCAATGATGTCGGGTGAGGTAGGCCTTCATGATTAACTAACTGGAATGTTATGATTTGTAAGCAAGAAACTTCTGTGAATGAAATATTTCAAATACATAAACATATTCAAACAGTACGGCATCACAGAGCTCTGCACACCTTCACATCAGTTCCTTTCATGTGTATTCCCTCGTACAAAGTAACAAGAATATGTACAAATCATATTTTCCATAAATTTTTTTTCCCTAAGTTGAGATGTAGAGGTCACGGGGTGTTCTTAACACGAAGGAAGGAATATTAATTGAAGTAACAAGGGGTCCACATGGCATCACAGTGAGAACTCACAAAGCTTCATTGAATACTAGGTCAGTATAGATTGATTACACAGCTCTCTACCTCTTTCCAATCTAAGCATATCAAGTGAAGAAAACTTCCCCGCAGCAACTCTCAACCAGGAATTGGTATTCAATGCATGAAATGATTCTCCATTGAAAGATGGATGGAAACTTCAACTTTAAGTCTGGAGTCTGAAGCTGCAGTCAAACCAACTTATGATAAAGCCAACTGCTTGGACTGGTTTGCCATATTTTGGATAAACATCACTTGAAATCATAATTCAACCATTATAGCACAGGTGAGGCTAGAATTGATATTTGCCTCATGGGTCATCACATTAGTTGCCAGCTACTCTGGGCGATGCGTAAAATTCTAAAATGTTGGTCTTTCTCTTTACTGTGTGTGTTCAAGTATCACAGCAGGCCGATAAATGTCACAGTGTGCTTATCAAGGCAGATCTGCTGCCAATAGCAGCAAATCGTTCTGAGGTATTTATCAGACTTTTTTTTAAATGAAGTTATACCCTTAAAATTTTAGCACAAAGGGATTAGCACAAATTCTTCATATAAACCAGGTACAAACATTATTCAATACTGGCCAATGCTGTTATCACATTTGTACAATAGCTTTGACATTAAGTCTGAATTTCATCTAAATCTTTTCCAAGTAATCCAATTCCTTTCTTAACTCTTTGAATTCGAGAGGCTGCAGAGTACGGCTGATCTAGTTTCAGTTTTGGACGAGCGGCCGTAGCCTGAGGCCAGTAGATAGACTCTTTATAAAGGCTTTTATTTTATCACCAACTATACAAAGTGAAGTGAAAGTGACTTAAACCGACTGGAGACATTTACTACTTCCATCAAATTCATTCAATTACCTTCAATATGATATGCTACATTATATAATATCCATTCATAATTACGCTGTAAGGAAATAAAATATAAACTCCTGTACTGAAAAGCACTTCCTTTTAAGGCCTCCGTCCAAATGTGAATTTGGGGCACGGACTCAAAGAGTTAATTTGATTTCAAACTCTTTCTCTCTCTACAATGAAGAAACTATGAAATTCCAAATTTCATTCACATGGCGATTGAAAAAAAATATCACAAAGGCATTAAAATCTCCATTTGAAGCATCAAAAGAAAGGTCACAAAAGTCTTCTTAATTTCATCTTTCACATAGTGTTTCGATTTCCGAAAGACTGGCCCCTTCTGTAAAGTCAGTAATAAGGTTGGTCATATGGGATTCCATCCCACTTACAGATGGCTCAGTCAGGTATTAAACCTTGGGTCTCTCAGCTGTCAATCCAACCTATACACTGAGTAGGCCATCTTTGCGTCTGAACTTATATGTATTTTTTTTTGTCTCCCCATAAATAAATAAAACTGAAAATTATGTGAACAGTTTTGGCTTTGAAATGGTTTTCTTTTAAGTACTCAAACAAAATAAGTTCTTCAAGACAGGTTTTGATTTTAAATGTTATGAGACAATACTTTTGATGTGTACTATTTCATTAAGTAGCCCCTTGGTACATATAAAAATAAGAGGGTAAAATTTGATTACTGAGGACTGGCATGAACAAGAACAAGAAAAATAGCTACACCGTAGATGTAAAACATTCCAAAAACAATTTAATACTTGAAAAATTCAGTTGATATCAAGAAAAGATTTAAGTACATATTGTACAGTACTTCATAAAAAAAGGGAAAAAAAAACATTGCTAATATAAATTTTTTAATACAAAAAGTAAGGAAAGTACCCATGCCCTTTTGAATGGTTTACAGATCTAGATAGAAATTTGACATACAGCCTAGTAAATATCATTATATAATGACCATTGAAAGACTAAATGGAATAATAACATTCATTTTATAGACTATACAAATGATTCGGCCAAATGTTGAAAAATTTATAGAATCTGCTTTCACAACACATGTGCAACTTTTGTTATGCTTGAAAGTCAAAAGAACTCACATGCTCTATGACAATAATTAGAAAAATATTTTTAAAATATTCAAACATATCGCTGATTTCAATTTTGTCGACTTGGCAACAACACATACCTTGAAAAAGTGAAAATTGTGATTTCAAAAACAACCATTTTTCGTTTAAATCACATTTCAACAGTATTTTGAAAAGCTATGAAACATCAAGACGCTATTTGTGTCTCGTATAAAGCCAAGCGCACAATCCCCACCATAGTTTAGTGACTTTTCTTGAAGAACACACTTCCCATAATCAAGAGGTTTTCCCATGGTTTTCATTTGCAGCAGATTTTCTCTGTATAATTGATTTTCTCATTTTACGAAAACTTTCATTACCATTCCCAGCACATGAAGATTGTTTGTGATACAAAGAATGTAGAAAGGTAAGTAATGTGGCAAAATGATTAGTGCACTAAATTTCAAAACTTACAATTATTGCGTCTTTGATAATTAAGTTAATCAAAGTAAAAGGCAATTTCTCAAGTGCACAACAGATTGCCTGCTGGTATTTTTATTCTATGATCTGTTTTGATGATATAACTATGACCAGAAGCTGCTTTTCCACCATTTAATCTTTGAAAATTGTCAATTTTTGACAAATACTGTATATCAAATTTTAATTATTTTTTTTTTATTTACAGATATCTACAAGTTATACATATAATATAAAAAAGCACAAGTAAAAAAAACAGGGCTTGGGAGAGAACTGTAGAGAGCAATACAACACTTCTCCAATCTTATAATGCAAACAAAAGAAACAAAAGGAGGCTGTAGCAATATATGGAGCAGCAGTTCCTATTTGTCAGCTGAGAGAATTTGTTACTTTTTCCTACCAGCCTTTAAATACAGGTTGTGAAACCATCATTTGCCGATCATAGATCAGCTAAAACATGTTGATATCCAACGTTTTTAACATGCAGAATGGTACTTGAATAGGATAAGAGTGTCAAACACACAGTTGGAAAAAATCCCTCTGATCTTCCGGCTTTGGTAAAATTTTATGTTTCATACTGATAGAGCAGGTACTCACGCACAAAAACCCACACAGTAAGACGCAGGATTAGAACTCTTCTAGTGCACAACAGACCTTACACCTAGAAGGCAATTTCATTTCTTCCCATATGATGGAGACAGCACAGAGATTGACAAAATCAAACACTCCACTCTCAAGACTTAATCTGTAGAAACACAGCATCACATGACAAGTGCCTAGCCACAGATCTGCTGCATATTAGTTCTGTCATGTGAAGCACCATTACAATAGCAAATGATCTGACATACAAGGCTGTACTAAGAAAAAAAATTAGACATTCGCTGAAGGAATCAATAAAAGGAAACCAGGTATTAAGACCCATTATCTTAAAGCAATTGCCTAAACTAAATCATGGTCCATTCTTTGTCAACATCATCAATCAGGTTAAGCTAGAGGAATTTTAAAGTAAACTAACACAACAAAGTTATTTCTTAACAATAATCATCACACAATACCAAGCATTTGAACTTTTATGCATGGCAATATTCATGATAAAATAGAGAATATTATGTAACAAAACATCAAAATCCAGAGAAGAAAATGACTATAAAAACGCAAACAACAAAAAAGTGGCAGTGAATCAATGGAATAAAAAGTTGCCCTCAAAGAAAGCCAAGTTTTATGCAAGGCATACGTGGAGTGTCTCACTAAATGATAATTTTAGTTCCAAAGCTTGTTGATAATGGTCAATGTATAAAACACAGTCTCCATCAACCTTTCTTATAATAGATTCTAAAACATGCATTTGAAGAATATAAAAACCTGAACACAAGTAAAATGTGCGAACAAGGAGCAAAATTAAATGAGCTTTCAAATATCATTCTTGTTTTGTACAGCAGAACCCATGTTTTCATTAGAAGAGCTGGTTTCATCTTGTCAGACTGACTCTCCTGATGGATTGAACATTTACACATAAATGAAAATTCTGGTTCCCTCTCCTTTTAAAACAATTTGTTTTATTTTCTGCATTATAACAAAATGCATTTTCATCTTTAACACAAACTGCTCCTGCTTCAGTCCGTCTGTATGTTTCCAGTTCTCTATTCTTAAGCAGCAAGTACTATACCAGCCTCTTCCATGTTCAACCTCTCCTCTTGCTCGTAATCATCATCGTCCTCTTCATTATAACCGTTTTCATCGTCCTCATCGACAATCGCCCTGCTGCCACTGACAGCATCCGTCCCGTTCTCCTCTCCAAGTCCAATGACACCGTCGTCCTCCATGGATTTATCTGCTTGGCCAGTACAGCTTCCCTGGTGATCTCTCAGAGCCTTGGGTGTGACAAAACCTTCTCCACAACTATTGCACACATTGTTGGAGCGCAAAAGATGCACTTGTGATTTCATGTGGCGGTTCAGGTCAGATTGGGTCACCCCTTTGTAGTTGCAAACACGGCAGCAGAACTCGCGCACACCTATAAAGAACAGAAAAGCAGTTTAGACATCTAAGTTTACAACCTTTCATGTCACCCTCAATTATCCCCATTTATCATCAATATAACTATTGTAAAAATGCGGTTAAGTTTGAATTCTTGAACAATTAAGTTTTATTCGACTCGAGATTTCAAAGATTGAAAAGCATTTTGTCTTAAAAGATAATTTGTTCCATAGCTTAGGGGCATAAATAAGGGGAAAATTTCTTGTGTTTGTTTCACTGTTTTCCCTTGGTTTTTCTCAATAGGAATGGTGGATGGAAAGAAAATAAGAACAACAAAGAGAGGACAGACCTTCATGGCGAAGCTTGTGCACTTTGAGCTGACTGTTGGTGCGGGCGTAGTAGTCACAATACTGACACTTGTATGGTCTTATGTCTGGTAACAAGAAAAGTGAACAAGATTCCTATACGACAAATGGTAAACAAGATCAAGAAATATTCACTGTATTGATGGTCTAACCAAAAAGATCAGACAGTCAACAAGAGTTTAAAGATCAATAAATAAGAAAAAAAAAATCAAATTTTAGTGTTTGAAGCAAGAGAGATAATTTCAAATAGAAAACAAAACAAAATCCAAAGTAGTAAAAACATGTTGCAGCAAGGTAATTTGAATAAGTCCAATAATGCTATGATTCTATGCTATCTTGCTTCATCCTAGGAGATTAGCATCACTGGTATAGGTTTGGGGGGGGAGGGGGGGTTGTTTTTTTTTGTATCCTATTAGATTTCAGGCATCTTTGCATATATTTGATGCCATAACTTTTATAAATAAACCTAAAAATGTTGGTATGTATGTAGATAATAAGTTATTATGGAGTCACATGTAAGCCCTCTTTGTACCCTAGTCTATCTTGAATTGCGAAGAATAAGCGATACAGCAAAATTTCTGAAACAAAACATAAAAAAAAAGACCTTTGCACCAGCTTTTATTTTTTAAAGGCTGAACTTTTGTCATTCCCACTATTTGAACTAACCTAGCAGCAGCCAGGATGGATTACAAAGATGCCAAACTAGTGCTGCTCGGATATTAACAGACAGAAAAGTGGGGGAATCTTACATCTCTCCTTAAACATCTACACTGCTTGTCAGGAAAATCACACTTTATGTGTAAGACTAATTCTCTGTATGTTTTATGGCACTGCGCTTAGATATTTGTTAAATCTTGCTACCCCTTTCCATTACAGTCCCTTTGTTCGAGTGGAAAAAAACTTTTGAATGTAACAATTCTAAAACTAAAAAGTAAGGCAAAAGAGCTTTCCGTTGTGTAACAGCCTAGCAGAGCAGCTGAGAGCACAACTTTATCAAACTTTTTAAAAGCTAAAAAAAAAGGTCTAAAGAAGCTTGGTGCCTTACATGTAAAACCACGTTGTTACATGGAAAAAGAGCTGTTGTGATTGTATGTTTTGCACAAATATAATTTTTCAACGTCTTGTTCATTGCAAACAAGATTTTAAAATGTGTAAGCACTTTGAGCTGAATTTTGTCGGTAGAGCACTCTTGACATTAGTTGAATTATTAAGATTATTATTATAGTTATTATTGTTATTATTATTATTATTATTATTATTATTATTATTATTATTATTATTATTATTATTATTATTATTATTATCGTTATTATTGTCGTTATTCTTCTTCTTCTTCTTCTTATTATTATTATTATTATTATTATTATTATTATTATTATTATTATTATTATTATTATTATTATTATTATTATTATTATTGTTATTATTATCGTTATTATTGTCGTTATTCTTCTTCTTCTTCTTCTTCTTCTTCTTCTTCTTCTTCTTCTTCTTATTATTATTATTATTATTATTATTATTATTATTATTATTATTATTATTATTATTATTATTATTATTATTATTATTATTATTAGCAGTAGCAGCAGCAGCAGTAGTAGTAGTAGTAGTAGTAGTAGTAGTAGTAGTAGTAGTAGTAGTAGTAGTAGTAGTAGTAGTAGTAGTAGTAGTAGTAGTAGTAGTAGTAGTAGTAGTAGTAGTAGTAGTAGTAGTAGTAGTAGTAGTAGTAGTAGTAGTAGTAGTAGTAGCAGTAGCAGTAGCAGTAGTAGTAGTAGTAGTAGTAGTAGCAGTAGCAGTAGCAGTAGTAGTAGTAGTAGTAGTAGTAGTAGTAGTAGTAGTAGTAGTAGTAGTAGTAGTAGTAGTAGTAGTAGCACAGTAGTAGTAATAGCAGCAGCAGCAGCAGTAGCAGTAGTAGTAGAAGTAGTAGTGTTGTTGTTGTTGCTGTTATTATTATTAATTATTATGATTATGATTATTATTAATATTGTTCCAACCTCTAACCCAAAGAGACCCCTTAGCCCATGTTCTAACCTCTTTCCGAAAACAAGCTCCCTCATGTATATACGGAAAACCATTCTCCCTATCTCATCCTTAGTTTTGCTTTTTGTAGACAAGAGAGCACACCATGAGCATGTGGGCATGCTGAAAGTTCCTCCTCCACTTTCATCTAACATTATAGAACCTTACAAGAGTGATCTGTATACCATGTCTGCTTAAGAAATTAAGATTCAAATCGTTTTAGCTTCAAGCTACAGAATGTGCACTGCAAAAAAATAATTTGCAAAATCAAGAAGAAAAAAAAATGAAACATTTAAAAAAAAAAAGACGAACTTCACTTCACTGCTGTTTACACCTATCATATAAAAAAGTGTTATTTTCAAGAGTAAAAATATATGTCCATGTAGTTTTATCAATATTTATCAAATTCTACATCTTATATCCACTATAAAAAACATTAATAATATCACAGATGGGATGACTGAAGACATAATACACTAGAAAGCAAGCAGAAAACAATTGCAACATTAAAATAAAGAAAAAAAATGAAAACATAATAGGTCACTGAGCACCCCAATTTTAAAAACGCAAGTGTTTAGATTATTTTGACAAAATTATATCTGCGTCAAATGTGTAAAAACCTACCCCTTGTTCTGTATTGCAGCAATGTATGTAAGGTTATGTAGCAAGGCATTTTACCATTGATTTTTACTTCAGCATATATGTAGGTTTTTAAGCATGGCAACCACAAAACAATCAAATTTGTATGCTACCACATTTTAGCTTTCTTAAATGTTGCCCAAAAATATTCTTTTAAAGCAAAAATAAAACATATGAAAATAACCAAGAAACGTCCCTCAAGTGGAACTTGTGATGGCTGAATTTGTGAGATCCCTACAAAGGAAACCAGAAAGATTTGGTAAACCTTGATATTTCAGACTGTTTTCAATTGATCAAAATTATTCTCCTTAAGAAGAAAAAAGGGAATTTGCAACAACCATAAATTATATTTAGCAATAACCACAACAATTTACAAAAAGGTCATAAATGTAACAAATAACAACAGCCATATATGAAAAAAAACATAAACCAAGTGAGAGGAGCAAAGATGAAAAAAAAAAGTTGGAAAATGTTTATCAATCTTTTTCTTTAAAATAAATCAAAACAGCTACCAACACAAAAGAAAAGCACATTTTTTTTTTTTTTTTTGCAGACAATAAAGTGCAGTACTGGGTTGCGCAGATGCCAAAAGAAAGAAAAAAAATCAATGATAAGAAAAATGATTTACAAATAAGAAAAACAAAGGACAAAAACACCTTTGGGATGAGCTAGCTGATATGACAAAGTATATATATATAAATATAAACAACAACCAATTTGTAGAGAGAAGTTTTAAGACAGGCATCAAAGCAGAAAAAGATTCTGGGTAAGGGAGTTAAAAAACAACTTAAAAAAAAAAAAGAAAAAAAAAAGAAAGGCATAAATTACTAGGGTGATGAAAAATTCTTAAAAACATACCGGCTGTGGTGGATGAAGAGGCAGCAGTGACAGGGGAATCAAATACAAAACATGATTGATACGATGTGAAGATGGACTTGCTTAAAATCTTTTGGTCCAAAGTCAATAATTTGTTCTTATGTTGCTGTTTTTTTTTTTTTTTTTTTCTGATTTTTTTTTTTTCGTTTTAAGTGTTGTACAATATAACTATTGGTTTGCACACTACTTTCTTTCAAAGCACTCATTTTATTTTGGCAACAAATTTAACCCAAAAAAAAACAAATTATATTTAAAGGTAATACAAACAAAAAAAAAAAAGAAAAAGAAAAAAAAAACTCGAGAACAAAAAGCTTTCCATCATTATGTTATGATTTGCCTTGCAATCAGTCATCAATTGTGAAATTTCAAAAATTGGTATTACAAAAACAGTATCTAAAAGGCTGGCTTTTTTCCTTATCTAAAGTTTTTGTTCTTCGATAAAATGAAATTTCCATTCATGAGAAGATTTGAAAATCTGAAAATTTTTGGTATGTATATGTATACATATATATATATATATATATATATACACACACACAACAATAGCAAAAAACAAAGTTATGCAAAAAATTATTAAAAAAAAAAAAAAAAAAAAAAATTAATTTCTTCCTATTCATGGTATACCTAATTGGCGAAGATTGAGTATAACAAACCGCTTTATTTTATTATATTGAAAGATTAATGATAAGATTTTAAGTATCTGTGTATCATATCAAAAGATTATAGGCCAGTCTCACTTGCATCATCAACTTCTTGCGATATTATGACAGGGCTGATGAAGCAAATTCTGATTGTTACTATTTGATTTAATATTGAATGTGAAATAATCATGATTGCATGACTTGTTGCCTGTCAAAACGAAAGAGGGAAATGGTACGCAGTGAGGAGAAGAAAAGAGAGCTGGAGGCAGCGAGATTAAATGACCCCCATAAAAAGAGGCAGAGGGAAAAAAAAGATATAAACACGCATAAAAGTAGATGAGACTTAAAAGAGACAAATAGAGAGAGAGGAGGGGAATGAGAGAGCTGAGAGAGACTCAGAGAGAGACAGAGACAGAGAAAGACAGACTGACAGACAGAGACACATATACAATTTCTGGGCTTTTCTCAACTACTTAAAATCAAATGGTAAGACAATCTGTGACTATTTTTAAATATTTTGTCATAAATTTATGGAGCATGGAACTTATAAATATATGTGAGGCAACTACCGATTTTGAGTAACAGCGTTATAAAGAAAAAAAGGTTCTTGGTCATTGTGGAGTTATGGTCATAACTGCAATTTATAACATTTTTTCTTCATGCTCTGTGAATAAAACATTTGAAGACAACTGTTTAATAAGTTTATTTTGTTTAAATTTTAGAAAATAGCAAAAACTTCTTTTTTTTTTGCTTCTTTTCCCACAAAAAGAATAACCTTTAATAAGATCATGTATGATTCAATTCCTTGTTCACAAACAAATTCTCACCAGAAAAAAGATTTAAAGCCAAAGCAACTAACCTTCATGAAAATCCATATGCCGGTTGATGTCAGATAGTGAAAGGAAGTTCTTGTGGCAAATGGCGCAGCTGTACACTGATCGGCCGTCTTCTAGGACCTTCGGTTTGCACAATGAGTTGCGATCTACAGGCTCATGAACGACAGACAGTCTGGAAGGATCAAATAAAAGCAGGTAATAGTTAAGTTCAATTTGCATAGCTAAGATATTATCATTATTTAAAATTTTAACTTTGATCTTAATATTTCTTGAATTGGTTTACACGAAGACAAATATTGTACAATATTTTGGCCATGTTTACATAGAGAATGAGAAGAAATGGTGGCAGTCAACTCTCTTCTACTAAACTGAGTACGAGACGGACAGTAATTTAACATGACACTTTGCAAGTTTAAGAGGTCTGAATGTACTTTGAGTTCACCATAAATTTAAGTTGTTTATAAATTTATGTTGAATGATTTATATCACAAATCAAGTCATAAAGGCTTGGCCACTTGACTGATTTTAACATAACAATGTTGCAGGGTATTAAAATACTTTGTTCTTTTGTTCTTTTGTTCTTTTTTTCTTTTATTTCCAGCACTAAAATCTCAGAATTTTTATGAAAAATAAATCAATTTCTAGACAACAAAAATAAGGGGAAAAAAATTATTAAAAAACAGGAGAAAAGAAGAGAGACTACCACAGGATCTAGCTGTACATATGTTTAGTAACACCACACTCATAACCATGGAGACCCCTTGAATTAACTTACATTGCATGATCTGCTTAGACCCTAAACTTTTATTATTTCTGTGCTTCCCATCTCTTTCTTTTATCTTGTTTAGCTGTACACAAATTATTTTGGTAACAAACCAGTGGTTATTGTGAAACAAAATGACAATCATGTATTTAATTTTTTTAATAAAATTTACATCATTCCTTTATGGGGAAAATGCAAAATTAGAAGGGAAAATACAACTTTGTATACATGCATGCAGGAATAGTTGATAACCACTATTAACAGAAAGATTTGTTTCCAAGCAAAAAAAACAGCTACCTTTTTGCATGCAATGCTATGAGAAATTCATGCAGCTCTATGCCTTTCTGCCCATTTAAAACTTCTGTCTAGAGATGACACAAACAGAACTGGCTATGCTTTTAAATCTTTGTCTATTGTTAAACACAAAATGATGCTGTAGGATAATGGATCAAACTATCAATTTAAAAAAAAAAGGATGATTGCATACAAGTTTTTTCTACAAAGCTGGAGTATTCCCTTAGTCAATTTATAAACAAATAAATTGTTCCTGATTCTTATAAATATAATGCTTGGCGCAATTTCCTATTTCAAATCGTCCTGAGTAAAACAAACATCAGAATAATTAAGTCCTCTTTGTTCAGGAAAGTTTTGGCTGAGACACAACATCAAATGTTACAGCGGGAATAATGACAACACAGAATATTGTTACCTGGAGAACTTCTTGAAAACAAAAACCCTGGTAGAAAGTTTCTACATCAAAATAAATACAAGGCTGTTTTGTTTGTTTGTTTGTTTGAAAATGCATGCTTGTGTCAGTCTTGGAAGATTTATAAAAAAAAAAAGAGACAGACAGACAGACAGACACAGACAGACAGAGAGAGAGAGAGAGAGAGAGAGAGAGAGAGAGAGAGAGAGAGAGAGAGAGAGAGAGAGAGCAAAATGAAACAACTTCTAAAAACAAGTTTATTAAGTAATCACTACTATTCCAAGGTAAAAAGATTCAAAGCTTTTTTTTTTCTTTGAAAGAATTCTTCCCTTGCCTTTTAATCCTTAAAAATGGCCCAGTAAAAGCAGGACATCAAATATGACCACACCAAATTATTGCTCAGAGTGTGTTACAAGATAAATTTTAAGGCATGCAGAAACAAAATAATTTTTTAAGTGCAACAAAGAATAAAGATATAGGTGCAGAAACTTTCATGCAGCTGTCTAGATATGATATACTTTACTCTTAAAATAATCCCCCTTTTATGATAGTGACCTATTGATTTCCGCATTTCAAGCTTGTTTTTTTATTAAGTGGAAATCAATCTTTCAATTTCTTTTTTTTTTTTTTAATTTTGCACTGCAAGAAAAGGTACCAACAATTTATTTGTTTTTTATATTGTCATATGTATGATTAAATATTTTACTAAATATTTGCTTGGTCTTAAGTTTATTTTTAAGCCTGAGTTTTGCTATATATCTCATTTCCAAGACAGTTTGTGGTGGTAAAATGTACACATTTTCTTGGTTTTGTTATTTTTCTAAATTGAAATTGTCAAGATCAGACCTTAAGATGACATTGTTTCTGAAGTGGAAAATCTAGCAGTGATAAAAATTAATGGTTCCAATTTTACATTCGGTGTATACATTAAAAAAAAAGTAATTAAATAATGGGATCTGGATATATATTTTCTCCTGAATTGCAAACACAGCCCTTACAATATCAGAGACCTATATTACAATAGACAACATTCATAAAAACACAAATTAGTCGTTGATGGAGAGTGCAGCAAGCAGCATATAGCATGCAGAGATGTTATACTGTTACAAGGACTAACACATTACACAATGAGAATGTAAGACAAAGGTCACATGTCATCACGATTCACAAACCTGGAGTGAGTACGCGAAAGTGAAGTCGCTCTGGTACTGATGATCAAACAAACAAACACACAGACAAATTAGATCAGTGAGGCTTAAAGCGTGACACAGCGACACGATGATAGACTAGAAATAAAAATGCTCTTGTAACTTCTATATAAAAATTAATCACAAAGCCACAGCAGGATGTTAAGTGCATTAAAAAGAACTTTGTCCAAAATTTGAAGCAACATGTAAACTCAAATTTTTTTTATATAATTATACGTATAACATATTTATTAACATTTTTTTCAAATAATGCTGCTTCTCACTATGAAAACAAAAACTTCCATCAAGACTATACAGATGAAAAACAGAAGAGATTTTTTTCTGCATCTCTTCTATGTATTGGTCCAACTGCAGATTTGTAAGTGAATGAGGTTGTTATGAGGATGTATGGGATAGTGAGGGGGAAGTATGAACTACTGAACACCTTTAAATTTTGAAGAGAATTGACCTATCAATCCAGACAAGGGAAAAGGAATGTGAATCTGCATGTTTTCTTTTTTTAACACATAAAAATCTCAGAATGGTTAGGGAAAGAGAAATAAAACAGGTTCAACATAATGGAAACCCATGGCAATTTTGATAATTAAGTCAAAGAAAAAGGTAACAGTCTAGGTCAAAAGGCAAAATCAATAAGAGACATGGCTTTTGTTTTAAAATTTTCCAGGTACGTATACAGCTTTAAAGTCTTCAAAATACTCCAGTACAGAGATCATGAAATTATACACTGATAATTCTAAAGACATTTAGCAAGCACCCACAACTTCAGCTTAGGAAGCTTTGAGTTTTACCTGTATAAATTCTATACAAGTAATGCTAAAAAAGCTTAACATAGGTTTATGAAGGGATTATTTTAAACAAAAAAATTTGCCGAAGATGATAAAATTCAAGCTAGATTATTGCACTAACCTTGAATGGGTTCGAGAAAGAGATGTTGTTGTAGCTTTGCGGTCTGCTGAGGTATCTGAACTAGTAGGGGATGGTACAGGCGAGGGACTTGAACCATGGCTCTTGCTTGTACCACTCCTGCAGTTGGCAGAGACTTGGCTCATCACACCAAGGAAGTTCTCTGGGGGATTGTCTTCACTAGAATCATTTTCATCTTGCTTCCAAGACGAGCCAGTTTCACTGATTGCGGATTGAGGGACCTGAACACTTAGGAGTGAAGTTTTGGAAAAGTCTGCCACAATGTTGTTTCTGTTGGTGCTTGTTGTCAGAGATAAAGGGAGATCACTGTCAATGCTGCTGTTGTCTAGGGCTGAGGGGTCAAGGCTGACACTGCGCGTGAAGCTTGCAGGTTTGATTTTCCGATGCTTAATTGAGTCGTATTGTTTATTTTTATCACTTTCATCACCTGCGGTAGGAGATTTCCTAATGGATAGATTGGATGCTCCATTCACAATCAAAGGTTGTGATGTAGCCATAGTGGAAGAAGATGAGGATGTGGGTGTGACACCAACGGCAGCAGCTTTGCTCATGTACGCCTGGTAAGCTAGGCTTGAAGTTGAGCTAGTTGTGTGACAAGCCTTTGTGGTGGTAACTTTACTGTCCAGGCTCAAATCAATTGCGATCGTCTCCCCGTGACTGTTATTGCCAGAGTTGCCACCAGTGTTGGAATCACTGAGAGCAGTGTCAGTTGTAACACTGCTGCTGTTCATGTTTACACCGCTGGTGCCAGCGGCTGTCATGGCAGAGTAAACTGACGTTGGATTCCCTCCACCGAACACTCCACCTGCAGCCGCAGCCGCAGCAGCAGCAGGAGCCCCTCCACCATTCAGAGCAGCGATGTTGCCAATGTTAGCTAGCCCTGCCATGAGATACCTGGACATAAACAGAGGAGCAGCCGCTGCAGCATTGACTGGTCCACCCAGCAATGCATTGGCGCCTCCCTGAGCCGCACGTGCCAGCACCATTTCTAGATTCTTTCGCACCATATCACCTGCCACATTAGCAGCTGGGGGAGTCACCAGAGGAGAAGGCATGGCGCCCCCTAGTGCACCCAGTGCCATAAGTCCAGCCAGTACCTGCTGCTGGCCAAGCTGACTTTGCAAGGCAGCTGCGTCCAAGAGAGCAGGTGCAGCCCCACTGGATAGACTGGAGTTGCTAATAACAGGAGCTGATGTGACAGGAGCCGCTGAGGCTATACTATGACTGGCATTGGTAACTGGAAGAAATTGAACAAAAAAGAAATTAAGAAATGTTAACTTTAGAAAAAAAAATTAAATATGCAATGTCCAGATTTTTAATTTTGCAGTAACAATTTTATTTGCCTATTTGCAAAACAGCTGTCTAAATCAGAAAGAAGATTCAATACAGAGCAGCTGTATCAAGAAGAATAAGAACATCACAATAAAAACATCACTTAGGACCTAAACAGATCTGCGTCAATATTCTCTGACAAGCAAAACTATAATAAAACCTTTATATTTTAGATTTGGGGGAAAAATACCTCCTAAAGAATACAAATTTGGAAGCCTCAAGGCAATCTACATTTACTTGAAGTTGACAGCGACTGCCTGCAGCAAAATAGCTGCTAGGAGACGTTCATTGCTCACACTTCTCGCAAAAATAAAAATATTACAAGTGATATGGATCTCGATAAGAAAGCCTGCAGGGAAAATGTTAGGAAACCAGTCCTAACGAGTAAGGTGTTAGAAAATCAAATTTACAGAGGATACTTTTATCATAAATTATTCTTCATTATTTTAAACATAGCAAAAAAATAATGTACTCCAGTGATAGTTTTCACCTATGATAAGCCAAAAATATGCATCTTTCCTGATATCAACACTGTTATATGTGATAGGGGCAAAATACAACTCATTTGGATCAGTTGCCAGGCAAACATAAATTGATGTTTCAGACAAAAGCAAGAGGTTGTGGCTCAAAAATAAAAGGCTAAAGGAAGAAGGAAGCTGTATCTAGCTATTCTCAGTAAAAGGCTTAGGCAAAATGTTCTTCATTACAACAGAACAATTTTCTTATGATCGTAGCACACAAAATGCTTCTTTACTTCCCTAGCAAGGCATGTTAAGCTTGAGTTTTACCAGATTGCACATGTTCATAAGATTATATAGGATATTCGAGATATCTACAAATTTCATTCCAAAGTTCAAGTTACATTGACTTTACTATGCACGCCAATGTAAAGATAAGGAATCATGTCTTTTACTGTATCATGGATAATTATCAAATTAAACTAAAAAACTTAAATCTGCTTCTAACCATGATTAAGAAATCTCAATGATCCTTGAAGAAAATCAAATGATTGCCTTGTAGAAAAATAATTAAGCTTGATGACCTTTCAACTTTATACAAACCAAGAAAGAAGAAAGTTAGAAAACTGGGACCAGGCCTCCATGGAAACAAGTCTGAATTTTCTTTTTTTATCCGAGTCCGAAAAAAGGAAATTTGAAAACAGACAAAATCAAAAAAAAAAAAAAAGAGGAAAGTGGCTCAAATATAATCTAAATGAATAAAAGGCACATGTGATCATTCTTACCCTTGATAGAGAGATTCTCTGCTTCATCCCTCTCAGAACTGCTAATTTTCCTCTCAATTTGATTTGGGTTATCTTCCTTTCTCTCTATGCTCTCAGCTTTCTTGATTTCAGCAACCGCTTTCGCAGCAGCAGCAACCTGGTTATTCATTGCATTTTGTCCATTGCTGCTTGTGCTGCTGCTGCTGCTGCTGCTTAGGTTAATACCATTTTTGCTTCTGTCCCCTTCTCTTGCAGGGGTATTAGTTGAGTCCATTCCCTCTCCACAATCTGTCTCTTCTAGGCAATGGTTTATCCTTTGGGGTTTGTGAGCCTTGCGTCTACTCTTGGCTGGAGGAGGTCCAGAGGGGGCACAGGTGGTGCTACCTTGGGTGGTTGAGGCAGACGAGGAAGTGGTCACTTGGGTCAAGGTTGCAGTTGAGGCTGGACGCTTCATACCTGCTTTGGTGAGGTCAATAGTGAGTATTGTGCGCTCACCATCCTGGCCAAAGATAAGAAACCAATCATTTAGATCACTGAGAACCAGAGCAACAGATAAAGAAAGCCAGCATGAGCAAGGATAAGTTCATTTAATCATCTGATAACTAAAGGAGAACAGAATTCACAACAATAAGATGATTTGGAATGGATAGAAACAGGAACTATTCAATTTTTTTTCCAAATAAGATATAACTATGAAGGGAGAAACAATTACTTGCCAAAAAAATGTATTGACTTAAATAATTTTTTCACCATCACCTTCCTCTCACTGTGCACTTTAACAAATCTGAATATTTAATTCAAATTTAATGACTTGTATGAGCATGGTTTTACTCACAAGAGCAGGCGAACCTCCAGATCCATACTCTTTCTTTAAAACATTATCAATCCTCGACACTGTACTAGGTATTGAAGAATTTAGATTATCTGCTTTGGTGGGGGGCCCGCCATTTTTCCTTGCCATGAACCCAACACCTGCTGGTGGGGGTGGCGGCTGCACAGAGTCTCTGATCAGAGCCAACGTGGTGGCAGGCAAGGAGGAGGCAGACGTGCTGGATGTAGCCATAGCTGGGGCTGAGGTAGAGAGGTCAGTGGCCTCCATGGGTGGTGCATCTGGCAGCACTACAGTGACATCACCCATGCCCTCCTGGGCAAGCTTCTCTTTGAGTTGCTGCTGCTCCTGCATGCGCAGAAGTCTTTCTCTGTCCCTTCTTTGACGGGCATCTTCAGCTTCCAGCAACTCCTGCCTTTTCCTTGATAGCATCTCCTCTCCCTCTAATTTCTTCTTCCTCTGGACCCTCAAATCCTCAATTCCAGATGTTTTGGACACTGCAGATGTTTGAGCAGGCATAGACACGATTCCATGGGGTGCCTGAGAGGTAAAAAAAAAATGTTTCAAACTTCTGAAGAGGATCGAGCGACTTTATGGAAGTTTCATGTGCTCTATAATCAGATACTTTTGTATTAATCTGGAAGCCTATTTTTTTCAGATACGATAATCGCTTTCAACCTGAATTATCAGGTAAGAAAAAACAAAGAAGGCGAAAAAGTACAACACAAAGCAACTTACAGTAATCCTAGTTCCACGAGCCGCAGCCATCTCAGACAATGTTCTAAGGTTTTTAGCCCTCTCTAAAAGTTGCTCTTGGGTGATAGTTGAACCACTATGCCCTCCATTGCCTGGCAGACTTCCTGTGCCAGCCATCTCAGCAGCTTTCATCATCATCATTGCCTGTATCTGATAGTGTTGCACAAGGGCTTGTCTCTGTCGTAGCTGCAGGGCAGAGCATTGAAAGGCACACAGACTGAAAATAACTATTGAATATATTCAGTCCAGTTGAAATCTTCAATGGTATAAAGATTTTAAGATGTCTCGCCTTTAAAAAAAGATCCTTCAGCTTTATAATTGGATAAGACAAAAGATGGAAAAGTTGGGGATCAATACAACAAATACCCCACTATTTACAAGAAATAATTGTAAGATAAAGCTATGGCCACATTTGGGATAAAGGGAAAATGTTTGAACCACTTCTGGGTGTTCAAAAATAATTTTTTGAACAAAAAACATTTCTTCTGAAGGCAGAGAAAATAGCGATTTATCAGCCTTGCCATTAGCACAATGATTATTCAAAACACTGGGGGGAGTAAAGCTTTGGCATAATATTACTCCAAAGAATCGAATTTCTGACTTCATTGAAATGCTTTATTTCCCATGAATGATAGTGGTAGCTCAATCATGTATTATATTCCTCGAATCTCTCTGATAAATGGACCTTGATAGCAGCTCACAAAAATATATCTTTACTTTAATTACTACCTTTTAGTAAAGTAAAATATTTATACCAAAGTACTCTTTTGTCTAGTTATTAACTCTTTATCAGCCATTCAGAGTTTCAGGGATTTGTTGTTGTTGCTGTTGTTGTTTTTCTTTTTTCTAAGGAAAAGGTCCATTCTTATTGCTATCTTATTATTATTATTATTATTATTATTATTACTATTATTATTATTATTATTATTATTATTATTATTATTATTATTATTATAATTATTGCTAATTTATAGTAAAAATATATTTCAGCAAATAAAGCTCGACAATTTTCATCTGGCAATGGCTTTGGATTACATCAAAAAGCACTCACAGCATCAGAATCATTAATGTCGGAGCTCATTCGCACTTCCACTTCCTCTCCTCGTCTCAAGTCAAAGGCTTTCATTGTATCGCCCTGAGTGTAGAGCCCTTGCGATCCATACGCTGAAGTGCTGGGGCTCATCTTGCTGCTGGTATTGATGTTGCGGCTTCTCGAAAGTGCTGTGTTGTTGTTGCTGTCGCTACGCATAGCTTCATGAGGTTCCGGAGAGGTGAGGTTCTTCCGCAGGGACGTGTATTTTGACTGAGGGCCAGGTGATGATGGGGGAAAACACAGCCATTAATTATGTTTAAAAATAAAATCAAGAAAAGATAGAAATAGATGAATAAGTAGAGAGTTTTACAAGGACAAAATCCAAGACTAGCATATTGTTTTAATACATAAACATTTCTTTCCAAGTCCTCATCTTAGTAGATTTATAGCTTTTTAAATCATCAAAATACTTTTACAATTATTGATAACGAAATAAAATATCTCATATTGCTTTAAATAAAAGTTTTGATGACCACTACCTTTCCAGTTATCTTGTTGGCAGATTCATCAGATAAAACAGGCGATAACAAATGAGGTAAATTGCTGATATTTCCAGGGTTATTAACCTTGTTGATGCTGATGCTACTGTTGTGGCTGTTGATCCCATTTGTACTTGACTCTGCAACATCTTGCTTATGCTTCTGAAATTGTGGAAACAAGACTTTGCTGAAGATGTAGGTAGAGGAGCTGGGTTTGATCTCCATTTCAGAATCAATTAAAAAATAAAAATAAAAAAAAAATGGTGTAGAAGTCCAGGAAGAAAGAAAAAGGAAGAACAATAGGAGGACAGAAGGAGGGGGAGGAGGAGAAGAAGAAGAAGAAAGTCTGACTGAGCCTACGTTTGTCTATTCTAAGCGACTGAAAATTTCTTTGGAAATAGATAAACTCAATTCATTTCTCAATAAGTTCATAAAAAAAATTATGGTTAAAAAAAAAAAAGATAATCACTGAAGATAAATGCTTTCTGATCTTTTAATATTTCCTTCTCAAATTCATGCCCATGTCGGTCTGATAATTTCCAAACTTTAAATGCTAAACTTTCAACAACTACTGGATTTTTTAAGATGTTCATCTCATTCCCAAAACCACTACTTGTGTCGTGTAAAGGAGCAGTAGGAAAAACTGAATCAATTGCTCTTAAAAATATGCCAAATAAGGTATCAACCTCAACAAGAATGAAATGACCAGCATCCCTTATGATTTAAAATTAACCAGATCTCCTGATTTATAAACATTTAGGTGCATATTATATTTGGCCCAAAAAATTTAAGCAAATTAAATGTGCAATTGACAGAGAAACAATTCTTAAATACTTTAAAATTCAAATGAAATTTCAATAAATAATATAAGATTTTGCATTTTTACAAAGGTCCAATAAAATTTTTCGAGCTCAAGGTTCTGTAAAATCAAGCATTTGATAGACTAGTTAGACTGAATGGACTTAACTTACCCGACTAAATTCTTCCAGCAGAAGAGCAGATGAGCCTGTCTGATTAGAGCCAGTAAATTTCTCCCTGTGACACTGAAAGTGTTTTGAAAATAAGAAAAATCCTTAACATTAGTCTTAGTTACAGGCACTATATGGAAATACACCTCCTGTAATCCATGGCTGCATCAAAAAGTCCTGGTTTATTCTAAATTCAAGCTAACTGTAAAATTTACCAGATACTTTCCTTATAAAGATATTGAGCACATCAAAATATCAAGGTTAAAAACATATCCATAAATGGTTTCTTGGTGTTGTGAGAACCAAACATCTACATAAAAAAGGCCATATCTTAAATCATAAATTCAGGTGTGCTGAAGATTTTTTAAATCAGAATTTCATTGTTTGCCAAGAGTTGCCAAGCACTGTAAAAAAAAATAAGTAAATAAAAAAAAGTAAGAGAGTGCAGCACCAAAATTAACAAAACAATACAAGGCCTTGTGAGCTTTCTGCTTTACCTCATTATCAAGAAGAAGAAACTAAACAAGAGTATTCACATACAAATGTTGAATATAAACTTTAAAAGAATACAGATAAAACAAGGGGTTACATACAGAAAAAATCTGTCAAGATTTTTTTGGTCTGCCAAGAGTAAGTTTTGGGGCTTATCTTAAAAAAATTGGTCTGCCGAGAGCAAGTTTTGGGGCTTATCTTAAAAAAAAAAATAATTGAAAGACAAAAGTAAAAGTTACAATCTTCAATAGTTTCCACCTTTATGATTATGTTCATTCACAGGTGAATAAGAGTTTTACTTAACAAAAAAAACAAGAGTCATACTTGTAAGTGTTTGACAATCTGTATATGAGATCGGAAAGAAGCGTCGCAATAACGACAATCATAGGTCTGAACTTCTGTATCGTGGTGGGACGGCAGGTGGTTGGTGAATCTCAACAAGGAAGAGAACACTCGCTGGCACAGGTGGCACCTAAAGAACACGAGAGGGGAGATAAAATCACAACCTTTTCAGGATGTCTAATCAGAGAATCAAGACAAGGTTTTAAAGCTAGAATATTAACGACAAGACAAAGCAGAACTTAACAATAATGAAAGTCTCTGCAGAAGTTTAAGTCAATGTCCTTAAAAGGTTTACCGAGTTTGATGTACAAAAATTTGATCTGAAAGCATGTATGTTTGAGAAATATCAAAATGTAAGTGTAGAAAATGGTAAGTTTTGTTCTCTCCATGCAAGTTAATCTACTACAGTTGAACACCTACAGTTTGAACTTCTTGATTGATTTTTTCATAGTCGTGAATTAGTAATTTGGAATGCCTAAGAATATGTGGGAAATTTTTCAATCTACTTTTTATGTGAGCTTGGTCTTAATTCTTTCAGTATAATTTAAGTTATGTTTACTTAATATTATTTAAAAGAGAAAAAATGAAGTTTCACTATTATCTTTACTACTATTATTATTTTTTTTTAATGTATATAATTATCCTAACATCATCCCATTGTTAACTGCCTATTGTTTGCATAAGATTTTCCAAAACTATAAAAGTAGCAAATAGTTTTCTGAAAAGGTACAAACAAAAAAAGTTTTAAAAAAAAATTTTTTTTTTAATTTAGAAGAAAAAAAAAAAACACACACACACACCAGGGGTAAAAACTCAAGGGAATGAATGGAAAGGAAGACAACATGAGGAATGCAACCTGGAAAAAATTCATTTCACTATTTTTGAATACACGTTTCCCCCATTTGTAACAAGATAAATCTAGTCTCGTCAATTCCTTTTCCTCCAGTAACTTACTTAAAGACGGTAGCCCTGCGGCCAGTGATGCTGTTGATGCCATCAAGCCTTGTAGCAAGAATCGATTCTTTTGTCACAGCAATTCTAAGTCGACGCTGGCCCCCATCTTCAGCAAGCACTTTTGACAAAAAAAAAAATGGCAGGATAAAGATGATTTCCTTTCAATTATGACATCATTAGTTTATGAGATCAAAACATGCAAATAAATAAAAGTGTGGCTGTAGAAAAATTATTCAAGGACAATCTTTTTACCAATGACAACATTAAAAAGTAGGAAACTGTTTAAAAAATTAAAAAGAACTATTCACCGCCATTGACAAGCAAGAAATACAATTGTGATTTCTAGTTACATGTTCAGATTATTGTATTTATTATATTTCCCGTCGATCTCCATTTTATTCAAATTAATTTGCCTTTAAACCTTAGGCTTTTGCTGAGACCACGAATATTTACCTGGCCATTCCTCGTCTTTCATGTTGAGCTCATCCAAATTAAAACTGTAGAAAAAAAAAAAACAGGAAATTGAAAAAAAATCATACAAAAATCACAGCACATGTGATACGGTAACATACTTTGGGCAGATTGAAATTTGGCATCATCAAAATAAACTTGAGCCACTGTTATCTAATTCAAAATATAAATCTTCAAAGATCCTCACCGTATCTCTCAGTCTTAATATTATACCCAGCAGTTCAAGATTCATAAAGAGGAAAGATTTGATGCCAAATACATATATATATGTCCATTCCTTCAGAACAAAAAAGTTGACATGACTAGGGGGCTAAGGAAAGTGATATCTAGCAATGTCTGAATTTTTTAAACTTCAAGAGGATTCAAATACTACTCACTCTTGAGCCATTTTGGAAGTCACATGATAAGGTAAGGTGTTGCTTTCATCCAGAAGAGGCCCATCTTTGTCCCCATTTGAAATGTTTCCTGAGGTGACGGCTACAGATGGCAGGTCTGCCTTGATGACTTCCTGGTTCACCAAGGCATACTGAGATTCCTTTATCTTGCGAGATATGGACAGGTCTGTTGGTACCTCATGCCTGTACTGGTGAGGGGAACTGCTGCTATTCCCTGTTCAGCAAAAAAGGATCCAAGTTCATTTTTTTTAACAATTTTGCTATCTCTTGAACATTGAGAGAAAATGTATGTTATTAGCCATACTTGTAACATACCAAAAATATTCTTATGCTTAACAATTGAAGTTGAGATTTTGCTAAACATAAGTACAGTAAACCTCTGATGTCCTGACACAAGCAGTTTTTCTCACCTTAAAAGTTTCAACATCAACGTGAACTATTACTATATTTCTTGAGAGTCAATTTAACCAGTTCACTGCGCTGTGGACGTACAGTGTACGTCCGGTAATCCTAGCTCTACTATGCGCTGTGGACGTACACCGTACGTCCGAGTTTAGAGCAATTTTGTTCCGTTTATAACCGAAACTATAGCAAGTTTTGGTTGATCAGAATGGTTTCCCTTGGATGACACAGTTTAGTTTTGGTTAAAAATAGCCTGTATCATCGAGTTTTCTTTGTTTGAGGGTGTGTTTGCGTCAGTGAAACACACCGACCACGCTTTTCGATGTGCGTGTGTGTGTAGCGCTCGGCCATCACTTCGATACTTCCTTCTGCGCGCTGCGTTTCAAGATGGCTCGACCTGAAAGAATGTTGTCTGCTGCTCAAGCTTTTGATGAAATATTCAGAGACACTGATAGTGACGATGAAGACTTTTATTCTTCAAATTCTAACGTCACTGTACGAGAAGTAGTGGATGATAGCGATGAAGACTACACATCGGACCTCGAGGAGGATGAAGTCCTTCAGTCCGATTCAGGCAGCAATGCCGGAGGTAAAGATATTTATCTAGATCTAGATTCTATTATTTTTCTATAACAGTTTAGATCTAGATAGATCTAGATTCATATCAAATAGTATAGATATAGATTTACATGTTGATAGGATCCGGAGTTTTAGATCTAGATCTAGAACTAGATCTAGATCTAATCCAACTCTAGATCTAGAATCCAGATGAAGATCACATCTACGAATAAAATCTTTTCAAGCTTATAAGGAAAATATCTGGTTCTCGATCTAGACATTATGTATAGATCTCCAAATCTAGAACTTGTAGAACAATATGCCCATCAAATACCAGTGTTGTAAGATGTATATAATTCGATGAAGACTTTATAATTATCAATTTCAAGAGAGTCGGAGTGTAAACATGAGTCTACTTAGAAGCCCCAGGATCAAAGCTGTAAAGAGATCCAAATCCTAGTAGAAATAATCTTTTAGAGTGGAGTAATTTACTATGGTGTTGTATGGTGTTCTTTTTTATGGATTATACACTTCTGGAAATGTATATGGATATAGCAACCATGATGTCAGCCTCAGGTAAGAAAAATTTTACAACCTTTTTTTTTTTTCACCTGTCTTTCAACCTTTCTGCTAAGTAGCAAAGTTTTCATATCCTAATTATTTGGAAACCACATGAATCTCTGTTCTTTGCTGATTAATTTGATATATACTTTCACATACTTCACATCAATAGTTCTTGAGATATTGGCCTTTTTCAAACATGACCGTATGTTTCATTGCGTTTAGAAAATTTCCTTAGCACAGGGGGGGGGGATTATATGTAGCAGTGAAGGGGTTAATACAAGAGAATTTGGATCTTGCTTGTTCTCTTTTTTTTTTATAATCTTTCGCATCACATTACATAACTTTCTTAACAGCATCAAATTGCACCATGGACAAGAACTCATTTGATATCAAATCACACACCAATACCTTGGCTTTGCTTGACTCCTGTTCCAACCAAAGAGAGAACGGCAGACAAGGGTAGTTGAGTTGTTGAAAGACCCTGAGGTGACTTGCTGCTTTTCATTTGGTGCTTTTGCTGCTGTTGTAGTTTTATATGTTCCATAAGAGCCTGCGACTGTTGCTGTTGCTGTTGCTGCTGCTGTAGTTGCAATGAGGATTCAGAGTTGTCCAAGTAATTCACAACAATACCGTGTGCAGTGCGAGTGTGATTAGCCCTAGAGATTTCATGCTTGAAGGTTTTGGAACAAAACTGAAAAACAGATTTGTAATATTGTATATATTTAGTGGTCAATATGATTCAGCATCTTACCAGAAAGAAAACAAGACTGGGTATAAATCTCATTCAAGGAAAGATGCTCCAAAACCCAACTTATAGCTTTAATATATAAACAGTTTCCATTACCAACTTTGAATTATGCAAGAAATTTTTTACCTAGTCCGATAGGTTGCACAGCATTTGCTCCAACTTACTAAGCACAAGTTTTGCTCTTTGAGTGTCCTGTTCTAAAAAGAAAAAAGGCATGCACTGTAAAATATCATCCTGTAGGTGACTCACCTCACACTTCAGTTTCCGCTCCATGGAGGGATTTCTATTGATTGCGTTGTGTGTGTTGCTGTGTGGAGATTTCTTCACTATACTCAAGTCCTCAGCTTGCTCTTCCTGTTTTAAGGTCAGGTCCTCTTTGTCCATCACCTCTTGGGGGATCTCTGTTGGACTTTCAGACTTTATTGGTACCTTAGGGCTGGACAAGGAGTCAAAGGTGGTTACTTCTAAATCACTTACTGTGAAAACTGTTTAAGTGTTCCAGATGGTTTATTTTTTTCTAAATTATCTATCACCTCCTAGGGGATTTCTGCTGGGTTTTCAGACTTTATTGTTACCTTAGGACTAGACAAGGAGTCAGGGGTGGTTAGTTCTAAATTACTTATTGTGAAAACTCTGTTTCATTTTTCAGGTATTTTTTTCCAAATTATCCATCCCTTTCTGACAGGATTTCTCCTGGGCTTTTAGACTTTATCGTTACCTAAGGACTAGACAAGGAGTCAGGGGTGGTTAGTTCTAAATCACTTATTGTGAAAACTGTTTCAATATTACAGGTACTTTTTTCCAAATTATCCAACTCTTTCTGGCAGGATTTCTGCTGGGCTTTCAGACTTTAGCTTTATATTACAACTGGAAAAATCAGAAGTGAAAACTTCAAGACACTGTTTTTTCAAATTTCACTGTATATCATGATGAATGATTACTTTTTTAGAAAAACACAAAACACAAAAAAGTAGCTAAAGAATTAAAGTAAATTTAATTAAATCACATAGAGCTTTTGCTAACCTTGATGTTCCTGCAATTGCCGCCTGGGCCATCTTTATGCCAATGTCAGAGGTCAGAAGGTTGACCAAGTTAGGGGTGGACAGTCTGTCATTGCCAGGTCCAGATGACAAGTCCTCTCCAAGATCTGCGTCCTCTCCCTGCTGAGTTGGTGTACTTCCATCCTTAGCTTTGCGGCTCGATTCCAGCGTCTCCCGCAAAAGAGACTTGGTTGACTCAGAGACAGCTTGAGGTGGTGTCAACTGGGTACGGAGAGAGCAGGAAGTGAATAAAGTTGAATTAAAGAATCAAACCTTCAGCAAATACTGGAAATCAAAATAAGTCATGTAAGCTTGAAGTTTCATGATAATTGAAAGTTTCCAAAACATATAATTCTTTTACATTTTTGGGGGGGTTTTATCCAAAATTATAATCAGATCATATTCAGATATCATTAATAAGTAGGTTTCACCTTAGGGACAGCCAATTTTAAATAAAGCTGTAAAATTCAAGTTTTAATCATACAAAGAAAGCTTTAGGCCTCCTTGCACAGAGTCTATAAATCTACTGTCAAACAATATAAGCATTCGTATTGAAAGTAAACCAGTGAAAAAGAGCTAACATGATTTATCTTATGAGGTTCAAGGTGTCATGAATTAAGCATGTACAAAAGAAACAGCTTCATAAAAAAGTGGCAATCAAATCTGAGTAAAAAAGAGGTACAGCAAAAGGATAATAAATCTTCACTTTCATAGGTTTCACATCAAAACATTTATTACATTAACCATTGAAACACTGATACTAAATATAGATTTGACAGGGAGACTATTTTTAGCATAACTGTATCTAAATAACCATGCTACTTGAGCGGTCAGATATTTAATATCCTAAGTTACAAGTATTTTATATCCTCAGTGAAGTTCATATGTTTATAAACATAGAGGAATTAGAAATAAATGTGGTAAATTAAGATCAGCACAAGCAAAAAAGCCATAAAGAAGAACAGGCAACAGTGAAGTCAGAGGAAAAATATATTTGTGCATGATAAAAACAGAGCAGCCTCAAATTAAAGTGTGCACATTTCAAGAAATATTTGAGTGTGGTAAGAGTTAGTCATAAATGAGGAAGGAAAAGCCCTAAATCATTCCTGCATTTTACAATTCCACTTGGTTTAACATATCTGGAATGTCTTTTGAGAGTCTAATAAAGCATCAGATATTTGCAACTTAAAAAATAACGTTTGCCTTTTCTTACATTTTTTTATTGTTTCTAAGTATAATGCTGCAATTACATTTATTCTGAATAATTATAACAATAAAAAAAAATTATTGCAAATTTATTATTAAAAAAAAAATGTTTATTAAAAAAAGCAGATGTTATGTGTGTTTGATAAAGATGCAGATTTTTTTTCCCCTCCTTTTACGCATTTCATGCTGGAAAAAAAAAGTTTTACAACTTCTCAAAGATGTATTTTAAAATGTTAAGCGTTGACATCTACGGTGACCAAAACATTGTTCACAGGTTCAGATGGCTAAATTCTTTAAAACAAATTTGCTTTTATGATTATAGATGTGAAAATATGTTGAAAAAATAAAATTAGTTTTTAAACTGGTCAAAATCCAAAGAGTCCCTTAAAGAGTGCCACTTAAATAAAGAATTTTTCTGATAAGCAACATAAATAAGTTTGGTCACAGGAACATGAAACCCTAGTTTTTTTCATTTTACGTTCTTAGGATGAATTTGAGTGAGGGTTAAGCCAAAGATAAATTCAAAATTTGATTATCCAGATTTTCCTTGTAAGTAAAAGCCCCCATGAAACTAATTCATGAGGCAACTGATATGAGAAATCAACACGAAACAGTTCTCACACTGATACAGAGGAACAACAGCAAAGGAGGAGGGCTACAAGTTGTCACGCTGTGTCAATTTCTCTATACTGACCACAACCAAGGGCAAAGAGAAAGGAACTTGTGTGAAGAGCTGTGAGGAGGAGGCAGCGGCAGCAGAGATGATGTTGCTGATATTGGACATATTGGCTGTTGTTGTGGTAGTGATGGTGGTAGAGAAGGAGGGAGTGGAGGACAAGGAGCCAGCCAAGGAGATTGGCAGCTCCGAGCCATCTTTGTGATTGGAGCTAAGGTGGAGGTGGAGACTGCGTTTAGCTTTGTAGGATTTGCCACAATGCTGCGGAAGAGTGGGTAACAGAAAAAAAAAATGTATTTGAAGAAAGTTGAGCTGAATCAAAAATATCAGCCGGGTCCTAAAATATTTTTAAACATTGAATACTGTCTCGTGACTTTGTAATGTGGTTCATAGGAGATATTAAGAATTTTAAGAAGGAAAAAAAAAACTTATCTGTAAGCAATGTTTTGTCCTTACATTTTCCCCATTTGATCTTACAAACTGTCTTAATTTCAGGATACGATGATGTTAAAAAAATTACTTCTACTGGAATTTGATCAAATTGCTCAAGAAGAATAAGTTCTAGAAACGTACTGGCAGTAGTTGAAAAATTTTTTGCCCCTAGAAATTTTTTTAAGCGTTCTCTTCACCAATCACTTAAAAGAATAATATTCTAGAGTTGTCATTTTCTTATCGTTTGCAATCTACCGGGTTGTGGTAAAACTTACAGGACATACAAATGGCTTTTCTCCTGTGTGTTTACGTAAGTGTCGTATGAGGGCAGCAGGTGTAGGTTTCACCACACCACAATAGGAGCAGGTTCGATTCTTATTCTTATCTTGACGTTTAGACGGTGAGCCCGGAGGCTGCTCAGGTGATACAGACGAGGCAGAGATTGAAGCAGTAGAGGCAGACTTCACCTGAGTGGCTAATGAGGAGCCCTCCTGCACTTGCTTAGACTGTCTTCGAGTCATTGTGCCACTAGTTAGAGTTGCTCTTTCTTTCTTTTGGCTCTGGTTGGAACACATTACAGAACTACTTTTTATTTACTAACCCTTTAATACGCCTCACCATTCTTGTAAGTAATGGCAATATTATGTAGATTAGGACAGCATCTCTTTATAATGGAGCTAGGTGCAAAATGAGAACCATCTATTAAAGAATTTCTAGACACCTAGGCATGAAGTTGAAAACTACTCTCAAGATTGAATTGTAATATTATTTTTCACCAAAATAGTGTTCGATTTTGGAAAATGAAACCTAAAAAGTCATTATTTTCTTAAAAGAAAAAGGAGAGTGTGCGAACTAATTCTTATAAGCACAGCTGGGCAGAGATGGCAGGAATGAAAAAAGTTCTAAAACCATCTGGAATAGATGTACATGTTATAGAATAAGATTATAGTAAAAATTCAAAAAAAAAATTGCTTGGACATAGGTTCTACATTTAAGGCTTAGGTTTTTACAGGAGCTAGATAGATCTAGATTTTACTTACAGGCTTAGAATTTAAAAGAGTACTAAGGTCTAGATCCAAGGTAGTAGGTTCTGTGTTAAGATTTAAAGAGATATCTAGATTCTAGGTAAAGATAGATAGGGGGAGGCATAAACCCAATCTGGATAGATATCAAGACCATTTATAAGCCTATTTAATACGTACACGCAAACCAACCCCAGCAAATTGACACCAGAGTCTTGTTGATACAGCAGTTTTTCTGCTTGTTTAGAAATATATCTCGACATGAATTGTTTGCCTGAAAATTCAGCTTTGCACTAAATTGCGTAAGAGCCACATTTGCTTCCACATTCTACATTACCTAAAAAAATTACTCCAAAACTCAGGATTTAATGGGGGGACGGAAGGGGTAAGAAGAAAGTCCACTCTCCATTACAGCTCAGTTTTGCACACAAAAATATTGTCTGTCTCTGACAAATGCTGAGAAGTACCTTAATCTTGAGTCCCTTATAATCCTTTCTTAAATTTATTGGTTTTTCAAATCACTCCAGTTGTCTGTTGTCTCTTGTTCATCTAAGAATTACTCATGTTATAAGGTCTTTGAATGTCATTTAAAAAAAACCCATACTGTAAAAACTCATAGTCTGAAACAAACTTTTAATAGTATACATTCATAGTTGGATAAGATGAGCACAACTTATTTTTAAAATTTTCTATTTTCATTTAAAGTCATGAATAAACTTGGACCATACTTACGTCTGATTCACTACCGTCGGACTTGTTCTGTAATGAGGGAGGTAAGAAAAAAAAAAATAAGCATAATTGGCATGTTTTTATATTTTTTAATAATAAAAAGGATGTCTCAAAACTATTCCTAATGAGACGGAAGACGGAAAGTTGAATTTGAAAAAAAAAAGTTCGTAAGTTTAAAAAATTCAATATCCCCTATGATAAAAATAGTCAAAGCATGACAATGGGTTTCAGAATGATCTTGGCTTTACATCAAGCTGATTCATGAACGCCTCATTACTTGCTCTGTATGGAGATTGTTTTTTGACCAACCTTGGGTGACTACCCTTGATCTAGTATTGCTCATTCAACCAGGGGCTGATATGTGCATTTAAAAAAAAAAATCATGAATCTTTTGCTTTAGACACAATCTTTTTATTTGTTTCAGAAATATGAAAAAGTATAAAATTTAATTATCAAAAAATTCATTTTTGTGAAACCTGCTTCCTTCTTTCACGTTCATGAATGTGTCTTATGAGTCAATCTCCATGAGTAGTCTACATAGTTTAAGGAAGGCACAATAAGTCATGCCACTGCATGTCACATGGGACATAATATTTTAGATACTTATTTCATCCTCACCAATCAGAGCCAAATGTACTACACCCAGGTTAATCTGACAATCATAAGGAGAACAGATGGCGAGAAATTATGAAATAGATAAAGAACCAATTGTAAAATAATTAAAAAGCTGCTATTCTCAAATACCTGGCCATCATCATCTATCATCAATTCACCATCGCTGCCTGAGTCATTCCCATCATCATCTGTGGCTCCCCCATGACCAATCTGTTCATCAAGAGCAGTAGCAGGGGATAATGCCTGATCTCCTGTAGAAAATTGTTCAGATTTGGATGCTGTAGGCTCTTCCCCTGGTTCACCTGCGGGAGGAAAAAATGATTTAACATAGGCCTATAACTTTAAGGAAAACTTAAAAACAAAGCAGAGCCACATGCGTCGTTAGAATTAGTTTTTCATAAATTGATACAGGTCAAATCCAGAAATCTATTTTCTAATATTCTAGATTAACATAATGAAATGGAGATATTTAGATCTATTCTTGTCTCGATCCTGATGTCTAGATCTAGATCTAGATCTGATAAAACGTGTAGCGCCACCTGATATCGATAGAATTTAAGCTTAGACTACAATAAGATTCATTTGGATCTATATTTGTAGCGAAAATGTTCACAAAAAGTCTTAATCTTTCTTTATTTAGAATAGATTTATTTTGATATAGAAATATACATTTCCAATAATAATTTTCATATCACTCCTAGATCTAGTTTTAATTCTGTATCCAGTCTGAAGATACTACACATGACTGTTCTCGCATTTGAACCTTAGCAGCGCCATTTACTTGGCCCAGATGGCAGATGCTTCTAAGAGACCCGGAAGTACATCTTATCAAATATCTGGATCTAATTTTGGCTTCAAAATTGGCACTTAGATTTTACGCTGATTAATAGAAAAAAAAAAGCCACACATTTTTATCGAAGAAGTGGATTTTTTTAAAGCGAGCCCGTGAACTTAAGCTTGAACCAAAACATGGCTAGTTAAATCCATAATTTCAAGTTTGATGAATTCATGAGGGGAAAAGTGACACCCACTTGATCTCTCTTCCACGCATCTTGAAACTCATCACGATAAATGTGTAGGACAATGAAAGTCTTACTTAGTTTAAGAGTGAAAAGCTAAAAAGAGTGTTCTATGGCGCCAGTGTATGTATATATATATATATATTAGCACTTTCAATGTTCACGTCATGTGCCGATCAATGCAAAACAAATGAAAGCCAATTTCGTACCAACAGTTTTATTTGAAACCGTGTCTTTCATTCCACTACGACCTTATAAGTTATAGGTTGGCTATTAAGCTTTCAAATAAATGCTATCTGTTTTAATAATGAGTGCAATACCGGGGTACATGTCCTTTTTTTTTTTTGTTTTTTTTTGAAACCGAGTTACTGAAAGAGCAAAAACGATACGGGGACAGATGTAACGATTCAACAGCCATGCCAGTAATTATGTCTTCTAGCTTCACAAAATTAGATTAAAAGAGCTGCAAAAGACAATAGAAAAAAAAAACGCTCCTGCTTTGTGAGTGAATGCCAGACGTTGATATCAGGTTTCTAAACCTTGTAGTCTTGTTAACGACAATAATTGATTTTAATTGAGTTTGCACTCTGCACTTAATTATAATATCGTTCGCAAGCTTTTCTCAATTTTTTTTAATCATTATTCTAGCCTGCCTAGTTCGCGCTGAATTTTCTTTTCTCTTACGCTTCGTTTGTGCTTTTTCTAAACCAGTATGTCAATGAGATATATAAAGGCTCAGTTGATTATTACCATTTAGAACGTACTGCAAGCCAAAAGCCACGGGGAACTGCGCGGATTTTGGTCATGAGTTGGTAATCCAAACAGTCGTGTAATGCTTTACAGCTCGCTTTGCAGTGAAAGGCCTCGCCTTAAGCGGTGCCGGGAAAAGTAGAGAGATAAATATGATACCGGACGGACTATGTCAAGCAATCAATCAAATCCCAGAAACTGGACACACGGGAAACGAAAAATTCACTATTTGCATGTAATAAATTAAAACTTGAGATTGTTTGATATATTTCTTACTTTTTTTTAATATGAACCTACACACACACACACACAGACACACCCTTTCGATAAAAAGATAATCTCTGATTTCGTCTGCAAACCAAAACAATAAGTTTTTATTTGGTAAAGCGGACTGAAAAGAATAGACCGCAAACTTATCCGCCGATAGTATTTATGCGGGTCGCAACGAAAAATCTTTCCAAGATCAGGGCAGAGTCTAGAACATAATTAGCCACTTATTATGTTTAAAAGTTGTGGATTGATAAAAAAAAAAAATAATAATAAAAGCATAAAAAATATCGCACGAGATATAAGACATCCATACAGGTATTATCACTGAAACCCAACCGAAAAGCTAAATGAGCTAGATCCAGAAAAATCTAAATTTTATGTTTCTCAATGATATTTCTATGTTTCTCAATGATATTTCTATGTTTCTCAATGATATTTCTATGTTTCTCAATGATATTTCTATGTTGTGTGATAAAAGAAGGCATTATAATGATGATTTCTATAACAAAAAAACTGTGAAAGGTGAAGGCTGCTCCACATTTCAACCCACCCACACCCACAACACACACACACACACACAGCGGCAGTGTGCACTCACGCTAAACGCATCATTTTTCAGTGCGTAATATTTTGAAACTCCCCCAAGTTGACACCCACCAAATTCCACCCACCATAACCTGTGCCACCCACATGACTGTCTCTTCCATCCGCTCCGTTTCTTTATTACACACGTATTAATTAAAGAACAAGAACTCGCGCCTGCTAGCTCAGCTAAATGACCCCCTTCCTTCTCTCCCCTGGGTGACTCCTTAACATTCTTGATATTTTTGTTGTTTTTTTTTAAGCCCCCCGCTCTCACTCTCTTTTTAGGCGCGCAAACATCGATTTTGTTTCAGAGCGACGGATCTGAGAGAGAAGAGCAGAATCAGCAGCGACAACTTCGGAGGGGAAAAGAATTCCTAAATGGAACGAAT
>JAWDGP010005213.1:185000-187500 GCA_033675545.1 Elysia crispata
AGCCTTAAAGTTTTTAATATGAAAGCAACTTTGATTGCACCAGAAGCATTATTTAAAATTGACCGTGCACATCAAGGTACCGTCTCCTCAAGACAATGGACGAACTTGCTATAAAGATATCTCCAGGAGAGAGAGAGAGAGAGAGGGGGGGGGGGGGGGGGGGTAAGGGGGTGTCAAAATATGGATTGAGTGATCAAAAAAGAAGGCGCGGCAGTGTCGATCTGTCATGCATGTCGTGATAATGCCGTGGCGCATACATCTCGCTGGCGACGACGCCCCAGTATATGTGTACTCAAACAGTTTTTTACTCCATTAAAATCCAGTTATGAAAAGGGTTGTGTCATTCTGCTTACATTCAACTTTGCTCAGTAGCAGGATTGTGTAAGGGCATAAACTTGTACGGGCAAAAATAAGAATCATTTTATAATAACGGCTCTACAACGCATGAAGTGGTGGGTGGCATTCGCACGCAAATAACCTCAGAGAGAGACAGAGAGACAGAGAGAGACAGAGAGAGAGAGAGGCAGAGACAGACAGGCAGACACAGAGACAGAGAGAGAGACAGGCAGACAGACAATCAGACAGAGAGAGAGAGAGACAGGCAGACAGACAGAGTGAGAGAAATAGACAGACAAGCAGTCAGAGTGTGGCAGAAAGAGAGACAAACAGAGAGACAGTCAGAGAGTGAGCGAGACACACACACAGATAAACAGACAGTCAGAGAGAGACAGACAGACAGATAGAGAGACAGAGACAGATACACAGACAGTCAGAGAGTGAGACTGAAAGACTCAAACAGAATCAGGGATAGACAGACAGGCAGACATACAGAGAGGACGGAGAAGGAACAGAGGTGGCTGTCAAATTTGGAGAGCGGGCGAAGAGGGTTGAGAATGTGTCCACACGTGAGAAAGAAAATGTCACGCTATGGCGTACGAAACGACGATTCGGCCCAGAAGACGATCTGGTAACAGGCTAAAATCATGCCGGATAAAGTATTAAGTCTACCTCAAAAAACAAAAATTAATTAAAAAGAACCAGTGAGATATACGGTGGAAGTTGTGGATAATAAACCTGAAATTTCAAAATATTGTAGTTACTGTTGTTATTTTGATTCGTGTTCTTACTGCTATTCTTGCTGTGGCAGGGTTGTTCATTTTGATTGGGTCGATACTCGATTTGATAAAAAGAATGATGATGATGATGATGATGATGATGAGTTATAGTGTTTAATATGATAATGACGATGATGATGATGAGTTATAGTGTTTAATATGATAATGACGATGATGATGATGAGTTATAGTATTTAATATGATAATGACGATGATGATAATAAGTTATAGTATTTAATATGATAATGACGATGATGATGATGATGATGATGATGATGAGTTATAGTGTTTAATATGATAATGACGATGATGATGATGAGTTATAGTGTTTAATATGATAATGACGATGATGATGATGATGATGATGATGAGTTATAGTGTTTAATGTGATAATGACGATGACGATGATGATGATGATGATGATAATGAGTTATAGTATTTAATATGATAATGACGATGATGATGATGATGATAATGAGTTATAGTGTTTAATGTGATAATGACGATGATGATGATGATGATGATAATGAGTTATAGTATTTAATATGATAATGACGATGATGATGATGATGATGAGTTATAGTGTTTAATATGATAATGACGATGATGATGATGAGTTATAGTGTTTAATATGATAATGACGATGATGATGATGAGTTATAGTATTTAATATGATAATGACGATGATGATGATGATGATGATGATGATGATGATGAGTTATAGTGTTTAATATGATAATGACGATGATGATGATGAGTTATAGTGTTTAATATGATAATGACGATGATGATGATGATGATGAGTTATAGTGTTTAATGTGATAATGACGATGACGATGATGATGATGATGATGATAATGAGTTATAGTATTTAATATGATAATGACGATGATGATAATGATGATAATGAGTTATAGTGTTTAATGTGATAATGACGATGATGATGATGATGATGATGATAATGAGTTATAGTATTTAATATGATAATGACGATGATGATGATGATGATAATGAGTTATAGTGTTTAATGTGATAATGACGATGACGATGATGATGATGATGATAATGAGTTATAGTATGTAATATGATAATGACGATGATGATGATAATGAGTTATAGTGTTTAATATGATAATGACGATGATGATGATGAGTTATAGTATTAAATATGATAATGACGATGATGATGATGATAATGAGTTATAGTGTTTAATATGATAATGACGATGATGATGATGATGATAATGAGTTATAGTGTTTAATGTGATAATGACGATGAAGAAGAGGAGGATAATGATAATAGTTAGAACAATGTAAAAGATAAATAAAGAACCTTTTCTTTTTTTTTATGAAAGCCTTTGATTGATATCACACCCCCCTGCCACA
>JAWDGP010005213.1:195000-210530 GCA_033675545.1 Elysia crispata
CTTTATCATTCAATGTTAAGGTCACGTATTTCCTACCTTTATCATTCAATGTTAAGGTCACGTATTTCCTACCTTTATCATTCAATGTTAAGGTCACGTATTTCCTACCTTTATCATTCAATGTTAAGGTCACGTATTTCCTACCTTTATCATTCAATGTTGAGCTGTAAATCATGGCAAGTTCTTTCCTCTTCGCTCTGCCGAACACGGAAAATTGTGGAGGGACAAAGGTGGGGAGTGGAGGAAAGAGAGAGAGAGAGAGAGAGAGAGAGAGAGAGAGAGAGAGAGAGAGAGAGAGAGAGAGAGAGAGAGGATACATATAAAAAAAAAAAAAAAAAACGTGCACGCTTACAGGGCATTGTGGATCTACTCATTGCCACGGGAAATCCCTGAATGAAACAAATCTTTCCCCTCCCCCCAGTAAAATCGCACGCAGACAAATACAGCTGGAAACGGTGAGGAATGGCGGAGGCAGCTCAAGGAAAAAAACACAAACTTTGAACTTCCTGGACTGCAGGAAGATCCCGCTGTCTCTGGGCTCCCATCGTGGTTTCCGAGCTCCCCCTCCCCAGCTCTCTGGTGGTAGCCAGGGCGGACATCATAACAGGACCTGAAACTGCGCATCACCTCATCTGTCTCTCTATCCTGCCCCAAAAGCTGGCCGCTGCTCTATCTAGCACTAGCAGGTGCACCGCTATCTAAGGCTGCTTCATGCCACAACTTAATTTAAACAACCATTGGTAGGTACGAGTTAAGCGCTCTTGGCAGGGATTTTCGTCAACTTAATGTTTATTGACATGATCATTATATTTATTATTCAGCCCGACCGATACATTTGTTCATTACCTTGAAATTTATCTGTTGATATCGCTTGTCTACTTTTTTATTTCACAAAACTCCCCGGCAGGTCTCTGCGGAGGCCCTAGACTCACCTATCTTGGAGTCGACCCTCAGCGAGAGAACTCGCGTGAGCGTGTTAGCCCTAGGCCACAGGCTATTCTATTTATGAATGAAGTTTGTAATAATGAGCTTGTCCAGCATGAGACCAAAACAAAAGGTCGCATTCAAAGCGAGTAAAGAACTTAATTGAAATTCCACAAAAATTGAGATTTTACACGTACACGAGTCTCATAGAGATGAAGGGATATAAAAAGAAAAAAAAGAAGTGTACTCGAGATGCAGTCTATACAAAAAAGTGTGGGCTGACCCTTTATTTCTCTAAGAATTTTTTTCGTTTAGTTTTAATGTTTAATCTAATATGTTTACAACAGCACCTTTTCAGCATAGCAAACAAGCCCCTATTGGGCTGCACGGAACTAGAAAGGTGAGCTCAGTCATAAACTCATCCAGCGGTATTGGGATCGAACACGCTAAGATTATAAGAATATCGGGATATCAAGGGTGGTCGTTCTAGCTAACGCCACAGCCACTGACCCTCATGTTCGAACAGTTTGAAAGGTCCACTGATCAAATTCACGTTCCCGAACGATATGTGGACGAGTGATAGATAAAACAGCCCGCCCTTAGAGCCTGCTAATCTTATATCAAGTATAAAAGAAAAAGACACGGGTTCAAGTCTCGTCCATATGTCAAGGTGGATAAGTTAAAGCCTCACCTTCCCAACCCTACCCTGTCTTACACTGAAACGGACAGAGATCATCTCCTAGTGTCCTGCTTTCCATGAGAAACAATGGAGTGGGAAGGCTAGCCACGGAGTCGATAAAAATACATGTAGTCTACATGAGAGGCTAATGTGAATGGGATTGTGTGTACATCTCGCATAACGCAGGTGATATTTTGAAACGAAATCAAAACAATGACCTTGCAAGACATTCGATAATTTAACTCTTATCAAAACCAATCCGGTCACCCAGATTGAACACGGAACAAAGCTCTGACACAGCTGATAAAAGTCATCACCTAACATGTAACAAGAGTGCACGTCATATCGAACAGATAAATAACATATGGTCAAAAAAAAAAAAAAGAAAAGAAAAAAGATTTGTGAGAAAGAGAGTGGGAAGAAGAGACACAGGTATAGATTAATTGACAGACAGATAGATGGATAGATTTAGACAGGGGGAGGGAGGGGATAGACTGAAAGAGATGAAAGGAAATGCCATGGTGTGCAAATGAGCATGCTGTTGGAACTATGTCAATACTTCATAGAAAAGTGGTTGCTTATATCTCTTGTTTTTTCTTCTCTTTTTGGAAACTAACTGCTAAACATTAGAAGAACGAGGGAGATTGGAAGAAGAGAGAAAGAGACATCCTTCACTCAGGAAGATTTAAACGGCAGCAGACTTAAGTGAAAGTGAAACCAATATTTTTTCCGAGTAATTCAGAGCAGGTCTGTATCAACTGTCTTGACATATCCTCCCCAAACGATCCGCACGAAGACCTGGCCAAGAGGTACTCCGCTCTCCACGAAACAATGTGGCGAATGAGAGGATCTGACCCGAACTTGGAAATTCATTAAAACTACTGGAGCGACTATGCAAGGTATAACCACACTCACATGGAGAAGATGACAAGAAGAAGAAGACGGAGAAGAAGAGGAAGAGGAAGAAGAAGAAGAAGAAGAAGAAGAAGAAGAAGAAGAAGAAGAAGAAGAAGAAGAAGAAGAAGAAGAAGAAGAAGAAGAAGAAGAAGAAGAGAAAGAAGACGTAAAGTATAACGAAATGTTATGAAACCTCAGACGAATAATATCCCCCTCTCTCCTTATATCGTTGCCTTTTCTGTCTGTTTGCCTGTCTCTCTCTCTCTCTCTCTCTCTCTCTCTCTCTCTCTCTCTCTCTCTCTCTCTCTCTCTCTCTCTCTCTCTCTCTCTGTCTCTCTCTGTCTCTCTCTGTCTCTCTCTGTCTCTCTCTCTCTCTCTCTCTCTCTCTCTCTGTCTCTCTCCCCCCCCTCTCTCTCTCTCTCTCTCTCTCAACATACCACGACCGGTCCTTCGTCGAGGTCCCATGATGCCCTTCGAGCGCTGCAAACAACAAGAGACGTAACTCCACTTCCTGCTGCAGCCCTTGGTCTTGTCAGCTGCGCCTCCGAATCAGCTAGCGCCTTCCCGTGAAGCATCCGACACAGATTTCAAGTTTCCAAAGTGGTCTAGTACGCAGTGTTTTGTTCAACTAATAAAATCACACATGGGCGGTCAATGATTCAGGAGCAAATCCAGCTAATTCATGGCTTATGATGTTGGTTTGTTCGTGGCACTAGGATACAGACTTGCTCAAAACCAAGCACTGTTTGTGCGTGAGTGAAATGGTTGTTCGTGCACTCATGCACGCCAAGAAAAAACTATCAGCATTGTGTCTCTCTCTGCAATGGTTTGACTAGACAAAGACTAGACAAAGGGTATGAAGGTAAAGTACGTCGTTTATCAAAAAGAAGTGGAAAGCGGCCACCGGTTAAAACTTAACAAGTTTCCGATTGACAAACACGAAATGCTATTGAGTTCCGACTGGCAGCAGCAACACTGGTAACTTTACAAGCTATGTACGATTGCGGATTCTGTAAAACAATATGCATTAACACGTAAAACATTCCTGTACAAATTTGGTTCTGTTTGCTGAACTCTGACTGACTCTTGCACACTTAATTTTTTTTACTCACTCACAATTTAGAGTGATCACTACTAAAACAGACTCAATCCACTTAAAGCCGACAAGAAAAACAAAACGTCCGCTGAATCATAATACACTCTGTGGTTAGATATTAGATAAGTGCCCATACATGCACGAGCGAGAGCAAAGGGAAAAAAAAAACACTTTCGTACACGCGCAAAGCTGGTATTTCGCTTTCCATTATCTAGCGTGCGATCTTTCTCACCAAGATGCGCGCTGTACCATTGTGTAATTGTAAACTCTCGAACCAAAATGCCTACATGTCGCTTTTATCTTTATGCTGTCAGCGAGCGAAGAGCACATCCAGCAATAATCCTACACACGTTCACATCCTGTTGCCCGTGCTTCATGCACGATCGTCCAACGGCAAATCTTGGTTTTTCTAATCCCACACGTCCCCTAGTGTCCCATCTCACTAGATCTACATATTATATATTTCCTTCGTCACCTAAGCCTGCCGTGCTCGCACCCCTGGCGCGCATTCTGCTGGCGGAGCACCGACGAACGGAAACAGCAAATTAGACAATTTTACTTACGTCCTCTGTTTGCCCCACGACCTATAGGCCGGGAGCACGGTTCTCATGACATCTAATCTAGATCACTGGCTGTATCGGTGGGAAAGTCGTGCACGCCATGTACGGGGTGACAGATACAATTGGACGGCTCCCCCAGTGCCCAGACGATAAGGGGGTGTGTTATACGAGTACGCATGATAGAGGGGACAGTGCGAGTTTAAAAAAAAAAAAGAGAAGGAACAAATACAAGTTATGATTCTAACTGCGTCGTGTATGTTTAAGGGGAAAAAAACCTGACGCATGGACTTTCGAAATTTCATTCAAATATCAAATTGTTTGAAAGTGGAAGGTTTTAAAGTAAACATGCGAACTGATCTTGACGGCAAAGCTGGAAATGCGTTCAGTTAAAAAAATCATGGTCCACGCATGAGTCGCTAACTTTTAACTCAGGCATTTATGTAGAAGTTAGCGGAATTTCTATCTCTTGATTTGATTTAATTCAAAATAGAAGTTTATTGAATATTCCTTTCTCGGTCCAAAACGTTAGATTCTCATCACACTACCGTTTTCATAGCTCTGTTGAATCGCTTGAGAAACTCGCACCACTCACAAGATAGGCTTGATCAAGCATCATCTGTCTGTCCACATTTCAACAACTCAACTAGATTAATCTACAGATAACAAAATAAACTAACGCATTGGGATCTATGTTGAAACGCAGAATTGGGTCTATCACTGCTATAAATAGACAAATGTCCCTCTGATTTCTTGTGAAAACTTTCTCGTGTTGTCGACACTCATAAGCGACTTGGGAGACGAGAAAGCCTACCTGAACACTGGAGTCAGTGTGCTGGTACTCAATGTTGACAGAAACTAAACTTTATCCAGTGTGCGGCTCCATTATCAAACTTTCTACACGGGAGCAGATAGGTCGGTCGCTCGGTGTGTGCTGGTAAACTCCAGGCAGGGGCCGTGCTTTGAGCGCGGGGAGGAGGGGGGGAGAGAGGGGGAGCCCGACAAGGGGTGACACTCAACGGGCAGCAGCGATGAAAAGCTAGCCTAGAGGTGCCTACAGGTAATTATTGCTCGACCACAGACACGCACGCACGGTGGAGAGGGGGCCCTACCTGAGCCCGCCCCCAAGCTTCACAGGACCCTGGACTCTCCCCTCAGCCTGTCCTAGCCCAGGTGACTTGAGTCTCCAAGCTCGCCACTCAGCATGCAACAGGTAGAACAGGCCTCGAGGCTAGGCTAGGCTAGCCTGGACAAGCTTAGGGGACGATAAATATGTGGGGCTACCTGGGCTATCATGGACGAAGGCCCCTCTCACGTGACAATAGCTCTGTTTGGAGAGCCAA
The DNA here is from genome assembly GCA_033675545.1 of Elysia crispata. Taxonomy (NCBI): domain Eukaryota; kingdom Metazoa; phylum Mollusca; class Gastropoda; family Plakobranchidae; genus Elysia; species Elysia crispata. The sequence continues at coordinate 200,497 of JAWDGP010005213.1, forward strand.
TGCCTGATTACTCCAACGTCGCCTAAGCCTTGATAAAGTTTTGTGCAATGCATTGTGGGACAATAGGTGGAGGGGTGAGAGCTGGACTGACCGCTGTTACGGCTTGGGTTTTATTCGATGTCCTTTACCAACAGTGAGGGGCAGCACTAGATGCTCTAGTTTTTTCGCGTTCGTGGAATAAAGAAAGACTGACCGCTCATAAAATGGGCTGGAGGCCTGAGTTTCTTTCAACTAGGTCCAGCGGCTTCTAAAAACCCGGAGTTGGTCAGTTTTAAAGGGACCTAATAAAAACGAGTTTCATCAAAGAGAGAGAGAGAGAGAGAAGTAGTATAGAGAGAGAGCATAAACAGTAATAAAGAAAAACCTAGACAATCCCAGCAAAACAATATCAAGTATCAAACAGGCCTTGAGCCTAGCTTGGAGTTGTCACTGCCTTTTAAAAGTTTCGAGAAAAAAAAATAATAATAATTTTAACAGAGATTTGACTCAAATGTAGCTTTGGGTTGAGACTGGGATTCCCGTTTTGGAAGAACATGTGCAAAAATATTACACGAGACATGTTTTATTTTATTTTGCTGTTGTTGCGCATTGCATGATGAGGTTTCTGCTGGGATTCATGGGAAAAAAAATTGACAAGGTCTGAACCAAACCTGCTTGATATGGGTTAAGTCTCGAACAAGTCTGAGGGGAGGCCTAATATTCTTTAAAACTACTTTGGATCCTATTATTTTTTTTAATGCACGTTCACCTTACTTAAAGACACTCTGTGCAACAAAAACTGGACATCGAGAAAGAAAAAGGAAGGAGAAGGAGAGAGAGAGAGAGGGATTTTTTTTTTTTTTTTTTTGGGGGGGGGGGATATTAAGATGTGCGCGAACTTGTTATCAAATAACTTCCGCGTTTATGCTAGCTCTGAATTATTCGTTTAACGAATACGGAATAGCCACGGATAGACATCAAGATCTATGATCAAACATAGACCAACGATGGCCCTGTATAGGCCTACTGTTTACAGTACTCAAACTATATCATAAATGTTACTAAATGAATCTTATACATCTGTAAAATACTAGACATATACTGTAGCCTGCCCATTTGATTTAGCTTTTAAATTCAGCTGCTATTATAGATGAACACATGTGTTTATAAGGACACTCAGAACTTTTTCTTCAAGAAAGATATCATTATTTGACGCATTTACACCGCCCTATAGAGTTGCTACTCATCTAGATTAGACATATGAAGATTTTGATTATAAATGAAATCTATATCAACTTTACATAATTATCAAGGATAATAATGGTAAATAAAGGTAAACTGTAACGTTCATCTATTTTTGATAGCGTTCAAGCAAACTATTTGAATCTAATTTACTTAAGGCCTATTACTCAAAGTCCCTTTGCCTCTCGGGCACTCGGTATTAAATGGACATACCTTGTTTATGGCCTATTTGTTCTAATTATAGATCTTAATTTTAAAACAAGATGAGATTAAGGCACAGTCATGGTAGATCTAGGTGAGAATTTCTGATTCTAAAAATTAATTTACGACTAGATTCTAAATTAGATCGAGTCTTCTTTAATAACACAATGTAAGCCAAGCTTGATAGATCATCATAGTTGGAGTAGGCCTATATATAGAAAGATCTAATTCAGATATAGATCTATAAACCATAAAGTTGGTCAAAGCAGACGCTCACACATGAAACTCATGGCCAAATTAATCTATTTAAAAAAGAAACTATAATAAAATATAAAATCTTATCAGTAATCTAGATCTACACCTAGATTGGATCCTAACAATTCAACACTGAAAATAACTTCTATATCCGCACACTAATAGATCTAGATGGAATCTTCAAAGCTCAATGCCGAGTTGAAAAACTTTTTGTCCGAGTGAAATGAAGACAAAAACACATGAAGGAAATGACTCTCACAGAGGCCCAGGAAAGTTGGGTAGACCTCAACTTGAGTCGCTGATCTGGTCCAAGCAGAGGTAAGCAACAGGTAAGCAACTGAGCTTTGTGACACACACGCACACACGCATTGAGTGACATGACGCGAGAAGCACCCGTTTCATTTCCCAGAGCCCCTCTACTCTCTCTCTCTGCTCTCTCTCTCTCTCTCTCTCTCTCTCTCTCTCTCTCTCTCTCTCTCTCTCTCTCTCTGCTCTCTCTCTCTCTCTCTCTCTCTCTCTCTCTCTCTCTACTCTCTCTCTCTCTCTCTCTCTCTCTCTCTCTCTCTCTCTCTCTCTCTCTCTCTCTCTCTCTCTCTCTCTCTCTCTCTCTCTCTCTCTCTCTCTCTCTCTCTCTCTCTCTCTGCTCTCTCTCTCTCTCTCTCTCTCTCTCTCTCTCTCTCTCTCTCTCTCTCTCTCTCTCTCTCTCTCTCTCTCTCTCTCTCTCTCACACTCTCTCTCTCTCTCTCTCTCTCTCTCTCTCTCTCTCTCTCTCTCTCTCTCTCTCTCTCTCTCTCTCTCTCTCTCTACTCTCTCTCTCTCTCTACTCTCTCTCTCTCTCTCTCTCTCTCTCTCTCTCTCTCTCTCTCTCTCTCTCTCTCTCTCTCTCTCTCTCTCTCTCTCTCTCTCTCTCTCTCTCTCTCTCTCTCTCTCTCTCTCTCTCTCTCTCTCTCTCTACTCTCTCTCTCTCTCTCTCTCTCTCTCTCTCTCTCTCTCTCTCTCTCTCTCTCTCTCTCTCTGCTCTCTCTCTCTCTCTGCTCTCTCTCTCTCTCTCTCTCTCTCTCTCTCTGCTCTCTCTCTCTCTCTCTCTCTCTGCTCTCTCTCTCTCTCTGCTCTCTCTCTCTCTCTCTCTCTCTCTCTCTACTCTCTCTCTCTCTCTCTCTCTCTACTCTCTCTCTCTCTACTCTCTCTCTCTCTGCTCTCTCTCTCTCTACTCTCTCTCTCTCTGCTCTCTCTCTCTCTCTCTCTCTCTCTACTCTCTCTCTCTCTCTGCTCTCTCTCGGTTCGAGGTTTTAGATAGGTGTATACATGTAGCTCTACCTGAGAGTGTGGGGCGACAGTGAGGGAAAAAACCACTCAGCCCATTTGTGGCCCCCTGAGCTTGCCCTGGTCTCTGTCGCGACAAGCAGGCACGAAGAAAACCTCAAGAAAGGTATTGTAATTGTGTGGCCGCCCTTGTCTGAAATGTCTTGCCCTGCGAGTTTTCACGGTACGTGGGTAGGCAAAATAATGGTTTGGATGAATTACAGGGTGAGGTAGGGGGTGACAGATAAACAAGGAAGTGAGAGAGGCGGGGAGAGGAGAGGTAGGTCAGTTTTGTCACCTCATCCGAAATTTCGTTGGCAGAGGACACAGCGAGTAGAGGTGCACGCACACACACACACATACACGCACACTCAGGCCGAGATAGCGAGCAAGCTAGCAAAGCAACAGGCATGACAGCCGCCCCGGTTTTTTCGCCTCGAGGGGAGGGAAGGGGAAGGGAATTAAGCGTGAGGAGGGGAGGAGGGGAGAGGAGGTCTGAGTAACGACCATCCTAAGTTGTCAACCGTGAGAGACGCGATATTGGCGAGGCCACGCTGGGCTAAGAATAGATCTTAGCTTTTTTTTTCGGGCTGCGATCGCGACAAGATTGCACCCCTTCTCTCAGTGCGGATCATGTGGCTCCGAGCAACAACGGTGCGCTGCAGTGCATTCCACAGGTGAACGTGCTAGGTTACACCGAGCGTGCGTGCACGTCTGAGTGTGTAGGTGTGTGCGTTTGTCGTGCTGTGACTAGCGTTGAGGTATATGTAATCTAAAACAGGCATCAGTGTGTGTGTGTGTGTCTATAAATTTACATTAGGTCTACGCTGCTTGCTGACCTGTGTGCCTTCCCAAACAGTGCTCGCCCCTACTCCCAAGCCCACCCCTGCTTCTCCTGTCTCCTTTTCGTGGCCTCAATCTAGATAAAACTCTGCTCCCTTGACGTGGACAGAGTTCATAGGTCACAGGTAAGCGATGTGTGCCCGCCCGCCTGCCTGTCCCAAGGAAAGAGCGACAGCCAGCTAACTCTAGATCTAGATCTTGCAGGCCAAATTTGTGAGAAGGCAAGTCCTTCGCTAGCTCTTCTCTCGAGTCCATTGTAGTGTTATAATGTCCCAAACCCTTGCCTCTAGCTAGATTTAGATCTAGATTCTCGCTCGCTGTCACCAACCAAGCCGGGCCTACTCAACTTGCAGATAAGAGGACCGTATCAAAAAGTTTTGCGCACTGCGTGTAGGGGAAGGCTATGGGGTGCAAATTGTACCCTTACTAACCGGTTAGCCACAGCCATGGACCCAACTTGTTTGCTTTCCCGTGCTCAAGCTCAGCGTGCTAGCTGCTAGCTCTTGATGCGATGGCCGAAAAGTTCACCATGCCATTAATTTTAGTAGTGGGCACGAAAAGGCCGCTCAGATCCCTTATCGCCACGAATACTGTACAAACACACGTTAAAACCAGTGAAGCCAAGTCGAAGAGGTCCACACACATAAGAAAGCACGCGCTATGCACGTATAGATACACATATTACACAACCTCACTGGTAGTTATTTCAAAGCACGGTTTTGAGTAAAGTTAGCTGCGCATCAAAAATCCATTGACAAAGATGTGAAGGTCCGATTTGTGAAATAAATTTTCGCACACACAAATAATAATAATAATAATAATAATAGCAAAGTTAATGGCATTAGTGGTAGGATAGCGCGCTTTGGTTCTGGGTCTGTAACTCAGTCATCTAGCTGTAATCTATTGTTTGATAATAATAATAATATTGTCTTATCATTGAGTCGCTTGTTGAGTAACTTCTCTTCCATAACGGTATCTGCTACTAAGTACGTGTACGCAATATAAGAAACTTAAAGTTTCTCTCACGTTGTTAGTTCTTAGGAAGAGTATGAATATTAAAAAAACCTTCAATCGGGTTCATGAAGATCATTTTTAAGGTATTTTAATAGTTTCCCTCTGGCATTCAACCAACATCTACATATTATGTTTCTTTTTAAATGCATGTTTGTTTACGCCTGAACATTTTACCAATGGGGTTTGCTCGGCAAAAAAAGACGATTTGTGGCTTATTTAAGGAATAATGTAATGGATCTAGTGGGTACCAAGGCGGAATTGAAATAAAATCTTCATACTCAATGTCAACAGGGAATGGGATTTCCCGAAGAGTCGTGCTGAGCTGTGCCCTAAGTTTACTTGCAGGTCAAGCAGCAGTTTTTGTTGTTTTTTTTTTTGCACGGTGCAAACTAAACAGTCCCAAAACACAGACTCTACTGGCAAGATTGCTCAGGAAATTGCACAAGTTCCAATCCGATGCAATGAGTACACGCTATAAATCGTGCAAGTGGGGTCAAAGAGATATCCAGCTATAAGAATAGTTGGCTAATTGTGTAGAATCCAAACCTATTTGCAGATTTTTTTTTTTTATAGTTCATTTTCATATAGGTTAAAATAAATGCGCAGCTATAAATTCCCGAAAGATGAGGCACCATTTTGTACTCTTTGTTGGAACCGCAAACTTTCGTGTAGATCTATGCGGTTAAAAATAGATTTAGTTAGTCGATTTCCCTTATTAAAAAAAAAAACACCGACAAACAATATGGTATAGTTTACATGATTGTGTCTGTTAAAGGCTCCGACAGATTTCATTTCTTTTTATAGAGTAGCAGAACTCTGTAAAGTGGCATTGTGCATTTTTACTCTACTTCTGTCAAAGTGTGATTTCGAAAATGTTGATACATGATCGTTTTTTGTCCTAATACTTTAATAAAATGTTTATGGGTTTAAGCAAACACTCTGTTCTTTAACCAGAAAAATTGAAAAACCCAGAACCAACGCTAATGACTGACGAAACTTTAAACTATACTAGAAACACCCTTGATCCAATCCAACAGTAAGAATTGAATAAAACAGAGATCAAAACGTTCAAGAGGAGCACAGAGAGACACAGAAACAAAGAAATCAGCTCTTTAGGACTCAGGGATATCATCAACAACAGCAAAAACATTTTAAAATTAATAGCAGCATCAAGAAACTTAGAGACAGCATACCAAAACAATGAGGCTCAGAAACAAACAAAGAAAACAATTACCATAAGAATAAGATAAAAAATAATAACATCTATTCATAAATACTCCAAAATAGCATAAGAAACCAAAGGCAACAACAAAAAACGCAAAAACAACATCATTTATATCGATATACATCCGGGGACACACAGTGGCTGCATGAAGGGTCCCGAAAATAAGTGTTTGAGTAAAACAGCAAAACTAGTAAAGTATACCAACTTAAAATTAACTGTTAGTTCTACAACCAAGAGTAAAGATTGCAAAAACAATCAACCAAGAAATACCAGCAACAACAATGAACTAAGAAATACCAGCAACATCGACAGTTAGACTCACAACCAAAAGCAGTGTACAAACGCAATGGCAACAGAAAGTGAAGCCATGGGGTTCAGATCTTTTCGCACGGATGCAAAGACGCATCTGGCACAGCTAGACTAATTTTTGAACGTTGTATCTCCCTGGTCTGAAAGCTTTTCATGGCTACAGCTCTAGATGGGATAGATTGTCGCAGCCTGAGTATGGGATAGATTGTCGCAGCCTGAGTATGGGATAGACTGTCGCAGCCTGAGTATGGGATAGATTGTCGCAGCCTGAGTATGGGATAGATTGTCGCAGCCTGAGTATTGGATAGATTGTCACAGCCTGAGTATGGGATAGTCATAGCCTGAGTATAGGATAGATTGTCGCAGCCTCAGTCTGGGATAGATTGTCACAGCCTGAGTATGAGATAGTCACAGCCTGAGTATGAGATAATCACAGCCTGAGTATGGGATAGTCACAGCCTGAGTATGAGATAGTCACAGCCTGAGTATGGGATAGTCACAGCCTGAGTCTGGGATAGATTGTCACAGCCTGAGTATGGGATAGACTGTCACAGCCTGAGTATGGGATAGACTGTCACAGCCTGAGTATGGGATAGACTGTCACAGCCTGAGTATGGGATAGATTGTCGCAGCCTGAGTATGGGATAGATTGTCGCAGCCTCAGTATGGGATAGTCACAGCCTGAGTATGGGATAGATTGTCACAGCCTGAGTATGGGATAGATTGTCACAGCCTGAGTATGGGATAGATTGTCACAGCCTGAGTATGGGATAGATTGTCGCAGCCTGAGTATGGGATAGATTGTCACAGCCTGAGTATGGGATAGATTGTCACAGCCTGAGTATGGGATAGATTGTCACAGCCTGAGTATGGGATAGATTGTCGCAGCCTGAGTATGGGATAGACTGTCGCAGCCTGAGTATGGGATAGATTGTCGCAGCCTGAGTATGGGATAGATTGTCACAGCCTGAGTATGGGATAGATTGTCACAGCCTGAGTATGGGATAGATTGTCGCAGCCTGAGTATGGGATAGATTGTCGCAGTCTGAGTCTGGGATAGATTGTCGCAGCCTGAGTATCGCATAGACTGTAGTAGCCGAAATGCAAAGTTCGCGTTTTTTTTTTAATTTAAGTACACCAGAACGTTTTTTGCAGAATTTCATATTCTTTATCTTTTTTCATTTTTCTTGAGCGGATCTTCATATATATTTATAAAAAAAATTAATTAAAAATAGTGGGGTACGCGGCAGGTGATGTGTGGTGAATCATTACGAGATTTAAATTGGCCATTATGCTATATGCTATTTTTTTTTAAAAAAAAATACTGCTCTAAACACAATGAAAGGATATTCTCGGTGTGGATGAGTTAGCACTCACTTTCTCATCCACCACCTGTCTGTCTGTTGAGTAATTCTACAGAAAGATAAGTTTCCCACACCAGTTTTCTCTCGCCATCTGCAGCGCAAGGGTTGGCGAGTCTCTTTCTTTCCCATTAAAAAACGTTTGCAAAACCTACTAAAACCATAAATGGGCAAAGGGAGGTGGAGGCTTCTCATTGTCACCTCATCACCGCTAGGTTCACAGTCCCTCGCGCACGTGATAAATCCTCAGGTTCTCACGGTCTATCATTCCATATGAGAGATCTCTCCTCCTCTCCCCCCTCCCCTCTCTCGATTTTCCTTCGCACGGACTTGCTAACAGACACGCACACACACACACACACACACACACAAGTGGACTCGAGAATGTCATCTTTTGTCCTCATACTTACCGACGCTGTCTAGTTTTAACCCCACCCATCCCGCTATTTCTTTCCTCCCCTCCCCCCTTCCCGTTCCGAGATTCCCCAGCCACCATTCCCGGCAGCTCCCACTCGATTCCACAGTCACCGGCGAGCGAGCGCATTCCGTTCTTGTCCCTGTACAAGACTCTGAGACAAACTTAGGAGACTCTCACATGAGCAGAAATCTTGCACGCACCATAATTTTCCTTTCCTCTTTCACCCAGGCTTGATAAGGTCTGTTCGGTTTGGTGACACATAACTCGGAGAGCAGTCAGAGCACACACATACGCACACACACACACACCCAACCGCGCCTCACCAACTCTTGATCTAGGTCTAGATCTAAAGAGGAAGTTTGGGAGATTTTTGCCCCGATTTTTACCGGGTTTTAGCCAATTTTTAGTCAGAGGCCGGACTCTGTGAAAACTAAAATCCTATAAATATCGCTTTACCGTGGCGATGAAACCAGACTGGTCAAAGTGTTATAATAAGTTATCATGTCTCGGGTTGTTCTATGTAACTTAACGTCCCCTAAGTCTTTCTCAAAGTGGTTGTATTGAGCCCAAGGCTCCGGGTGTACGCAAAGAGTAAAGATACAAAATACTCGATCGCTAGATCTAGGGTTAGAGGTAGAGGCTCAACCACGCTGCTCTTATCTCTGCATGGCTTTACTTGCTGGAGGTTGGAGAGCCGATACAGCAGTAATATTAGTTTATTACCTGTCCAGTGTTGCTAACTTGTTAGGGCAAGGTCACAGGCTTCACGGAAATAGACCTCGGGCATTTTGTCTTCAATAGTAGTTAAAAGATGAAGTACGAGGGAACCTTGGCCTTCACGTATAAAAGAGTGCCCCCACTGAATAAAGAAAAGATCTGGATCTGTACCTGTCTCTGTCACTCGGTATGTCTTACTGTGGGAAAATTTACTGTTGCCAGGCGACAAGACAGAGCAGCCCGTGCGACAGGCCCAGCTATGAGCAGGGAAATCCCTGTCAACCCCAGGTGCTAGGTGCATGGCTGCATGCAAGCCTGGTGACAGCAACCGTCACAGTCCCAGACACAGAGACACTCAGACAGGACGAGTCAACAACCCTCTGTCTTGGCTCGGCTCATCATAATTATGGCTCGGTTACTCTGTGCATATCTCTGAGGTCTCTCACCACGAAGTTCATAGATCTAGGTATCCCATTATAAAACACAAGCGTGATTTGATTTCCCGTTTAGATGTACAGGTGGGCAAGACAACAACATGGAGGAAATGCAAACTCTTGCAAAAGAAGCAGATGGTTCTGGAGTAGCGTAAACATTCGCCACCGCCGCTCCGGAACAGAAGGCGGCCATGTTTTTTATGACGCTGCTGACGGGAGGAGGTCAAATTTTTTTTTTTTTTTTTTTTTTCCATTTTACACTCGAATAAAATAAAATAGTTTTTTTTAAAGATAATATACCGGTATCAATATTTATAAAATAACACCTGCTTTGAAAATTGTAAACCGCTGAGAATAGTGTTTTAAGTGTTTTTTAATTCATCGTAACAACTTTGGCACACAATTTAGATGAATTAATTACCGTACAATAAATATGATCTTTCAAATGCAGTTTTTAGGCTTAATCAAAATCTTTTCATTAATTCTTTTTTCTTATTGCGTGGGAGACTGATCTTGACAGATATTTACAATTCGGTAAGTTTCATCACTGTGCATTAAGTGGCTTTGGAGGAGACTACGGAGAAAGAAATCTAAGTTGCCTTTTCTAATTATAGGTTATCCTGCGAAAGTATAGGACACGGTACGCGATTTCACAAAGAGTTATGTCTCTTTGTTGGAAATTGTGAGTTTTGTTCAACAATCAAAAGCATTTTGAAGAGATATCTAACAGAACT